>OMKY01252650.1:12876-24207 GCA_900302395.1 Bregmaceros cantori
GGTACAACTTCAATAAAACCTGGACGGTATCTCGCTCGTTTTTCTGAGGTTATAGCCATGCGTGGGTGACCTCTAGTGGACATGGTGAAAAATGCAAGTTTAACAAATACAGCTTTATTTGGAATTCCCATGAACGCTTAGGAATTCCGCGCTAAGGAGTGGTTTCGCGGAAAATTAAGACCAAGACCAAGGTAGATGCGCTCATAGTATAAATAGTGTTAATCTGTTGAAAATGTTTTAAGCATTTTTTTGTGTAAGGTGTTTTTGGGAGCACACTGCATTTTTATTGAAAGGGTTAGTGTGAAGGGGAGGAGAGAGGGCAGGGAAGCAGACCTACAGCATACTTAAGTTCTCAGGACAGCTGCATGCACTGTGAGGCTAAGACACAGGCACAATATTGCATGGGGCTGGATGATGCTCTTTTGAACCAAAAATAATTGTGTGAGCTCAGTTTCTCAGTGTTACAGTGAATTCCATTTACATTTGTCGTCTTGTGTGTATATGCTGTGGCTATTGTGATATGTTATTGCGATTACATAACGACGCAGCGACGCTAAATACAAACCCCCTTCTCCAGGCAAGCGCTCGCAGGCGTCTCTGACGGAGCGGCTGAAGAAGGTGGAGGACGAGTGCAAGGTGAAGGAAGAGGAGCGGGTGACTCTGGAGCTGGAACTGACGGAGGTGACGGAGAGTCTGAAGAAGGCTCTGAGCGGAGGAGTCACCCTGGGTCTGACCATAGAGCCCAAGTCTGGCAGCTCCACCCCACTGATCGCCAGCAGCTCCACCCCGCAGGTAGCGGCACCGAGCAGTCTATAGCTGTAAAGAGTGGACATGCAATAGAAAGTCCCTAGTGTCAAGTTGCTCCCCGGGGAAAATGGCGCTGTGGTGAACAACGCTCGAACGCTCTCGTCCTGACTTGTCTGCGATGTCCACCCCGATCTCTTCAACCGAGTTTCCGACTAATGCTATCTAATATAGATGAAAAAAACAGTGCTGACCCCAAAACAAAAAACAAAAAAAAACGTACAAACAAATGCATAGAGAGGCATTTGGATTTTCAAATTAAATTGTGATAAATAAATGATCACCAAATCATGCATTTTTCTGTAGTGAAGTTAGCAAAATACATAAATTAGTTTTAGCAGTGCACTGAGCGGTCGCAGTAGCTGTAGTCAGCATATCTAGTAAAATGAATAGAAGTACATTACTTTTGTTTTTCTTAAGAAATCAGTAAAATAAGGTGGTGCTGGTCGACGGGAATTGCCGAACCTTGGGTTCTTTTAGAACATTTTTCTGAATACTTCCTCCGTCGTTCGGTCTTGTAACTCATATAATTGAATGGGATGACAGGATATAGGGTGCAGTGTTCATCTTGGTGGCACAACAGCGACACCTACTGGCTGAGGTCGACTCTTATACATATATCCGTGGTGGACGAGGCAGACACCATCAGCGTTGATGACATTTACATTAATAGAAAATGTACTTATTTAACATTTACACAAATAATAAAAGAAACGGTGTAAATTATGTTAATGGGGAAACGCCTAATAATTCATCATATTAACGATCACATTGCTAATCAAACAAAATTACTGAGTTCTGACAGCTGGTAATGCAACTAATGTGCTACTGAAATGTGACTTGTAGAGTCACGCCTCCATTATCCTGATTGGCTACAAGCTGTGACATCATTGGTTGTCACCTCCCATTGGCTATAAATCAGTGATACTTCCTGTTTCCTCCTGTTATACCTCATAGCTTAGCTAGCCGATAGCCGGCTAATGTCCGGTATAGCTTAATAAGTGAACCCTCAAGACATATTCCTGTGTTAAGACTGGTCATTTCCTCTTCGCGGACACCTTATCTGCGCTGCCGTTACAATAGCAAATCAGTTGTTCCATCAGTTGAATTTATTTGTCATAAAGTAATGTGAAAATCTTTGACACTAGTACTCCAGCGTTTCCTCTTGCTGTACATCTTCGGTGCCAAACCATGTCTCTCATTTTAATTGCCATTCGCTTGCCTGTGTGTGTGTGTGCATGTGCTCTTGTATTTGTATGTGGGTATTGTTGTTTTAATGGGTTGGGAATCAAGTGTTCCTTTTGTTGTTGTTTTGCTTTGTTTGTTGCTGTAAAGCACTTTGAATTGCTCTGCATGAAAAGTGCTATATAAATAAAGTTTGATGATATGATTTGATTTGAAAATAACCCATTCCGTAACTTACTCAGACAAGGTGTCGTAGTATTGCAATGTGTAGTTCAGTAGTCTTCCCACACTCCTACCAGAGATGTAACATGTGTTTTGCTGTGTGTGTCTCCAGTCCCCAGTGGTGATGCGGCGCCCTCTGGAGTCGTCTCCGTTCTCCAGCTGTGACACCAGCGACACGGAGACCACGTGCTCGCTGCCCGTCAACAGCGCCTCGCTGCTCCGCAGGCACCAGGGCCAGAAGCCTTCCACCGTCAGGGGCCACGTTCTGCGCAAGGCCAAGGTAGATAAGCTAAAGTACTGAAAGATAAGTAGGAGTAAAGTGACTTTGTAGAGAAGTTTACGTGGGATGGATTGAATGCATCCTGTGTAGGGCATCGGAATAAAGTGGCCATTTTAAATTCACCAGAGTAAAAGTAAAATACATGTGAACAAAAACAACTTGAGATTACAGAGTACTTAATATCTACTTAAGTCAAAAAGTACAGGCTCTTAAATATACTCAAAAGTATTTTCCAAAGTAAAAAGTACAAAAAAATAGCTGCTTATATAGAATATATTATATAGTATATAAAATGTAACAGGTTCTAAAAGTACTAGTTATAGCTATAACCACTCTGCCACCATGCCCCACAACATTTTAAATACTAAAAAAGAGCAAAGTACTTGAAGTACAAAGTAGGGGTGTCTGCCATTATGTGTAGATCGTGTGAACCGCGATTCACGTTGAAAGTTGGTCTATTTGATGTATTTCCATTCATTACACTCCATTACCGCGCCCACTAGTGTAACGTCACGCTTCCTCATCCGCTTGCTTAATACACAACACAACACATGCAGGCTGCAGCGTTAGTCCCAGAGGAGTTGTGTTTGGTTGCAAAGCGAAACTTCACGTCCATTATATGAAATTGAGTCAAACTGTGTGTGTGTGTGTGTCTGTATGTGTGCGCGTGTCTGTATGTGCGCGTGTGTGTGTGTCTGTCTGTGTGTGAGTGTGTGCGCTGACGTCTTTGTATGTATGGTCCCCGGCGAGGCCATACAAATGCGCAATTGTATTTCACCATTTCAAAACACACAGGATTAACAGCTTTTTGACCGATTAGGAAATGATGCGAATCAGCTTCATGCGAAACCAGCTCATTTCAATTCAACTGTTAGCAGTAGCCTGTGCCGCCCGCGCGCTACTCCAAAGTACTCTTAGCGCGTTTTGTCCTGAAATCCAGTGCAATGCAACAATGACTGACAACAAGCCACACATTTGAAATGATTCAAAGATGTATTATGGTACACCTTTGAATCATTTGCTCAGCTTAGAAGAATTGACTGCTACTGTAAGTTGACACTGTGTCCTTTGTGTTGTTTCACAGGAATGGGAGATGAAGAGCGGCACATAGGACTGGCTACCTTTCTCCTTTTTTTTTGCATTGTCTATATATTTATTGAGGACGTACCTCCCCAGCAGCAGTAAGGAGCATGTGAGCGGATAAAACGGGGGTCCGTGTCCCGTTTTGCTATTGACAACCAATGAGGAACAAATGAAGTCGTTGGACAAGCAATTTCAATCAAGCAAATAGTGTTTGGGGCCCCGTTCGAATAAAAAACCCAATTTGGATCGGTCAGATGACCAGTAGTAAGGCATCAACCTATAGCTAGCAGACAGAAAGGCCCTGTTTCTGATGCACATGGACAGAGCCCTGGCTTTCACACTCTGCACCATTCTGTTTTTAACATTACTTTAATCCACATATTTCATCTTGACTGACTTGGTGGTAATGGGGACGGAATGCGTGGCAGCGAACCCGTGGCTCAACTCGTTTTAGCAGAGAGTATCTGCGATCTTACAGCCGAGGCTGCTAGCTTCTACTAACTCTTAAAGCACATTTGTACCCTCCGTTAATACCGGACACTTTCATCTTGTTCCGTAGGTAGTTTTATCTGTCAGTTTGTTTATTGGCCAAGATCTTGGCAATCTGTTGAGCAATATCACAAGAAACTGTGGGCCAGTAGAGAGTCACAAGCGCTTTGCATGCTCTGTCTGTCGCGACTCTGCGCCGGCCTCGAGAGTATTTCTAACATCCGGAGGCATAAACAAAAGCTCTGGGAGCAACGTCTGGAACGAATTTCGTCCTGCTCCGTAGGGTTCAACGAGGGCTTTAGTCAGGTTTCTTCGGGACAAAGTCCGGCCTTGCAGCAACCGGACAAGACGAGCCAGACAGCTGAGTCGATCATCGCCAGACGACATTTCCACTTTTGTATTTTTGTCAAGTGCTTATCAGCGTCAGAGACGCAGGGCAGTGTTGGAATGTCTATGCGTGCACATTATAACCTGCCCACGGGCACGTTGCATAATAAGTTAGTTTGTTCAATCTAGGTAACAAAACTAGATGCCAAAGCACCAACGCATTCTAGGCTTCAACGGGTTGAACTTGAACCCACCATGGTTATTTGATTAAAGTCGTGTCTGGTGCTGTTCACATGATTTTATATCTAAGTGCTTATTCTATGTAAAGCCACCACTGCTCACCACAATTTTCAAAGTGGTAGAATTTGCTTGTCCAAAGACCACAAATGTTTCCCGCGCCCTGCCGCCCGGGCACCAAATAACCAAATGGGACACAGCCAGAATGCGAGCGGCGGTGGTGCGCTGAAGAACTCCTCGTCTTCCTTTAGCATTGAGCATGCTTTAGTGTATTCTGTGTTCTTTGTAAAGGGTTCTTTTAACTCCGCTCATCCCAGCTTTATATTCACATAACAGGATTTTAAACGCTGAGAAAGGTCAAGTATTTATTTGTAAATGTTTGAAGAAAGTATTCGCTTCTCATTTATTTATGTTGATATATATATTTAATGTCCTTTTTTAAATTGTCTTTTATGCTTTTAAAAGCCCATGACTGACTGCTACGGCATTCACAACACAAACGCTAATTGTTTTTTTTTTGCCTTGCCACTCAACGTTGGAATAGGGTTGTTGCACGTGGTGTCACGGCTTGGCGACGCCAGACATTTTGGTGGTATCACGTGCGGCGAAGTATATGAACGGTTAAGTGGCTTACCACTTCATGTTCATTATGTAGGGGCAAATACAATGGACATAGTTAGGCTGCCATCTGCAGGCTATTAATAGTGTAACGAAAGGCTGTCCCCTCGTGGAGGAGCTGAACTCAGCCATTGCCGAGGTTCGTTCGGAATCTATTTAAGGGCCGCGCCGGTGCAGGCTGAGACACCAACGGTGTCAGACCAGCATGCATCTCATTACAATAGCATATCACAATGGATAAATCAATAATAGAAGACTTTTAAACGGACAATGTTAACGCAAATGTCGCTCGTGTGACTGCGACGATACCACCATGTCTGCCACCGCCAAGCCGTGACCTCAGTGTGCAACAGCCCTATAGTGAACAGAAATTGACACCAGCAAGTCGTAGCCCACAATTTGTAGCAGGAACTGGGGAAAGTGTAACCTACTTGTCTTATCTTCACCAAGGTTTTGTGGAATGTGTGTCCACATTGGAGTCATGTTTCCATAGCGTTGAATAACGCTAAATAACGTGTCAAAATGTCAACGGTTTGCAGGAGGATGTGGAATTGAGAGATAAGTGTATTGTACCTAAAGGTTCATCCTATGTTACAGTGATGCTGACCAGAACATGCCTAAATAATATGAATAGACAAACCATGGACAGTATATGGCTATGGACACTGTAGCCATGCTGTAACATGAGTTTGTTCAGGGTGCTAACTAATACAAACTACCAGTGTTGTGTCCTATAGAACATTTCAAACGTGCACTTAAAACAGTGTATATTGTAGAATCTACTAGATGTTGTTTCTTGGTCTCTAAGCCAAGCCAATTTAACATGGGTTTAGGTTTCCTCTTTATTTTGAAACCTCAATTTATATAGACAATGTGTTCTTATCGCAGAGTTGGTGATTCTCCAGTTATACAGCTAAAGCAAAGTAGTTGGTTGTGCCACAATTCAAATTCAATTGCGCAAAAGTTCATGAAATTAATTTAATAAGAGACAGGGCGTGAACCCATGATTTCCCAGAATTAAAATAATGTTCTACGTCAACACACCTAAGTCCACAACAGCATGTGCACTTTGATTGAACTGGGACCAATACTTGAAAAAATGTTTAGTATATCACAGTTCCGCTTCACGTGGGGCAGTTAAAAACTCACAAAACATACATTTCTGTACACATCATTGAATTCATCATATGATTGTCGTCATCACAATAGGCAACATAATTCAAACCCAACATATACAACCTGGAACTGACGACAGAATCTAGTAGAGTGGATACTGGGGAGGAAGTGGACAGCAAAATAGACAGCGGAAAGATTGAACACACCATGTTAGCTTGACAATAGCTGTGTTGTCTAGCATAATCGGAAAGCATCAACTTGTGCTGATGAAATTGCTTAATTTAATCCACAGCTATTATCTTTAACTAGCTTCATGAGTCACCAATCTCCATTTTAAAAATGGGTAAATTAAGTCGTTTCCAAACAAATACCTAGGACTATTTATGATTTGCTCAATGATTTAGTGAATGAAGAAAAAATATTAAATGGATTCCAAATGGCACATTTCACAGACTAACACAAATTTTAAAAACATACAAACACGCAACATGACATCAGTCAGTTTCTTTGCCTTGGGTGAGGAGCATTTAGACCGGTTGAACACCCACTCACACATTCGCTGCTGTTTTTGTTTTTAAAAGCCAGCTGCAAGGAATGCCACGAAATGCTGGGAGCGGACAAGTGTGATTTCTCCGTAACATAAGTTCCCAGTATGTACATAGGTTGACTGACGACATTTCCGTTTATTTACATTGCAGGGTTCATTCCAATCTCACTTTTTATACGACCACACAAACAGTAGGGCAGATGTCGGTCCTTGTTTTGTAGATATTTGTTTTCTATCTTGTACTGTTTCCCCGTTGTTTTGTTTCAACCAAGCCTGCAAATGTTGATATTGTCTGCATGAAGACTGATTTGTGTCAGTGTTTTAAAAAGAAAAGAAAAAAAAATCTTGTTCACTTCTGCCATGGTCACAGAGCTTGCCTTCACTGTAAATTGCTTTTCTTTGTGGGAGGGGTGGTGGGGGGCGGGGAGGTCAACACATGTGACTGTTTTTTGCACCTTAAAATTGTTTTCTACTCCGCTGTGTTTTCCATTGACGGTTGCCACCTCGGTAACACATCAGCAATGTACATAATACATAAAAAAACTTTGTGATAAAACACATTGACGCAAACGTGTTTGATTGAGCCGTCACTGTCTGTCAACAACGCAACATGTTTGTCAACAGAACGTGTCACGAATAAGAGACGTACGCTCTGTGCCACAGTGGGTTAGAATCCTGAATACGTCCAGCTCCATACATACTGTAACTCACATTTAAAGGACCATACAGTACACAACTAGGAAACCAAATCTTGAGCAAAAGAGAGTCTGGAATATGTAGCCCTTAGAATCTGGAGCCCTGTTCACCGTGTGGTATCTGGAGTATGTAGTTTCACAGGAGCGCTGTTCACCACGTAGTATCTGGAGTATGTAGCTCCTTATCGAGCGTTGGTCACTGGTTGGAATCGAGTGAGTGACCAGTGTAGGAGAGTGAAGAGGTGGGCAGTGGTCGCCCTGGTTACGTGAGGCCTGGTGGGTAGAGGTACAACTTTTAGGCACGAGAAATGTCTTAAATGCACATGGATACTCTAGAGCGGGGATGAGATTAGGGTGGGGTACGGTGTCATCGAATTTGAACGTACACTTCAATCCCCAAAAATCAAATTCGTGAAGCCAATTTGTCGTGGGCCACGTGCGCGTCGCTAAAGTCGTTCTTTTTAAGCCCTTTGTGGGCATGAGCGAGAGCTGGGCACGGTGAACCCGTTGCCAGCTTAACTATGAAATGTATGCCGCTGAAGTAAGACTGAATAGAAGCCGCTTTGATTTTGTAAGTGGCAAAGCTAGAGCGCGTTAAAACGCCTAAAGATGGAAAGGGTAGGTTGTGAGAATGCAAAAAACCTTTGAAGCTCTTCCAGCTTGACAGGTATGAAGAGAGCGTCCGCGGGGCCGTCTAGGACGGCATCGGCCGCAACTTGAGCCAGCGATGATAGCGGCGGCGTTAGAATACCGTGTCCGAAAACGGAGGGACCGGCGTCGGGAGAGGGTCGGAGACTGGTCTCGAGCACTTGAATTTCTGGAATTGGAAACGAGACAGAGCATCAGTGGCAATGTTTGAGAAACCAGGGACGTCAGTGGCTTTGATAATGAAACCGTGCTTGGCCGCAGTTAGTGTGAGTTTTCGAATGAACTTCATGATATCAAGACAGGACGAGTGGCCCTTGTTGATGATGTGAACTGCTGCGCTGTTATCGGAGTAAACCATGACTTTCTTCCTAGTCCACTCGTGACCCCAGAGGAGCGCTGCCACTACGATGGGATAGAGTTCGGCGATGGCTGAGGAATGTGCGAGAGATTGAAACTCTGCCGGCCACTCGGCTGCGAACCAAAGTTTGCCGTATATGCCTCCGTAGCCTAGTGACGGCGCAGCGTCTGTGTACATTTCGATGTCAGCTGGTTTAGTGACGTGATCGTCATTAAAAAAAGGAAATGTCGTTCCAGTCTGACAGAAAAGTGTTCCACATCTCTAGTTCTTTAAAACATGCGTCGTTGAGCGAGACTTGGCTGAACAGAGACGGGACAGTCAACACAATCTCTAGCAAGTGGGAGATGAAAGAGCGGCCCTGTGGTATTATTCTGATGCAGTAGTTCAGGTGGCCGAGGAGCGAGAGCAGCTGTTGTTTTGTGAACCGACGCACGGTTAGAAAGTTTTGCAGAAGAAGTGTAACGCGCTGCACCTTCTCTGAGGGCAGAGAGGCTTGGAAGGACACAGAGTCAAGAAGAATGCGGATAAATTTGATTTCTTGTGTTGGGCCTACGTTTTTTTTCGCAGACAACGGCACGCCAAGTTCTTTAAAAATGGACGTGAGTGTGTGCATGCCTGTGACCGGTGGAGAGTGAGGTGGCGTTACCGTCAAAAAAATGTTGGCGGGCCAGCTGGATGATGGAGGGGAGATTACCTTTATTAATTAGAATCCAGCACAGCGCTTCAGATAGTGTGTCAAGGTTTTTAGGGCTGCTTCTGCAGCCGAACGTTAGGCGAACCGCGAAGTTATTCTTCCCGTCCCACTGAACGCCGAAAAGATGCCAAAAATCAGGATGAATAGGCATTACTTTGAACGTGCTTGTGATATCGGCCTTAGCCAACCATGCTCCGTGGCCAGCAAGTCGGATGAGCGAGATGGCGTGGTCAATAGTAGTCTAACATAGAGAGAACTCGTCGGATGGGATGAGACCATCGATACCGGGGGTGGAGCTTTGGTGCGGAGAGGACAGATCAATAATTAGCCGTTTTTTACCCGAATATTTGCGAGTAGCGACCCCAATGGGGCTGATGCGATAGATATCAAAGGGTGGTTTATTGAATGGCCCCATCATAAAACGGTCTTTAACCTCTTTTTCCAGCAATTTAGCGACGACGTCGGGTTCAGCGATCGCGGATTGAAGATTACCGCAAGTGTAGTTGGAGTCTGGCATTGATGTAACCCCGGGGTGAAACCCGTGCTCTAGACCATTTAGCAGCTACTCCACCTGGCCGTGATGAGAATGCCCTTCTAGTGCTTTAACCATGGCCTCGATGTTGATAGGGGTGTTAAGGTACTCACGAGACAGAAACTGCAAATGTGGTGAAAACGGCAGGCGCTGCGGCCGCAGCGGCCCTGGTTAAAATCGTTGCAGATGGAGTGCGACCCTAGCGACATGATCGGCCGGCCCTTAAAATCCCCGCCTCTTCCCAGGCTGTGCTGAGTGGCGGGTGGAGCGCTGGAAGTGATCTGCCGGGTGTGAAGGGCTGGGCGGCGGGCTTCCTGGGCTTTATGAGTGGCTGAGGGCGCTTGGAATTTAATCACGCATGTGGATGCGGGGCATCGCATTCTAGGCATGGTAGAGGGGCACGAGAAGCGAACACCTGGCAAAATAGGGATGTGTCCCTCTCCCCCCAGTAAGTGATCTCGTTGCGCTGCTCTAAGCGAGCAGCCGCTCTAGATGAAAATAAAATATAATAGGAATAAAAACCGTTGCCGCCGTATTTGAGCGCAAACTCAACGACTATGGCCAGGTATTCATCAAATTCCTTGCGCCGGTTGGGGAAAACTTCGCAAATTGTGTCTCTATAAACTCCGAATGTGAAGACAAATTCGGATACTGAAAGGTCTCGAGACCGAGAGGGTGTGGGATTTTTAAGCATGATTGGGCCAAATTCTGTCATTATTTCTCTCTGTATGACGGCGCTGGAGGGGGTTAACAGGCGGGCCAGGTCTACATAGGTACCTGAAATAATCTGGTGCCTCAAGGTTGCAGACACTGGGAGCGGGTCCGTGGGGGCTATGCGCGTCGGGGGCGGGGCCGTCGCCAGGGTATAACGGGATGCATGGCTGGGGGTGGAAATAAATGCAGGGTTAATGAAGGCGTTATTAGGTAACATGGAGGGAGCGCACATGTTACAAGACGAGTGTACCTGAGTCTGACTGTGTGTGTGGGTGTGTGTGTGTATAATGATATAATAATACTAATTGACGAATGTCAAGGGCGTATTCAAACTGCATTTTTAAAGTTATTTTTGGGGCGCAAGCGCCGCTTTTCATTCTTTATTGAGAGGGATAGAGACGGGATTAAAACGGAAACCGGGATTAAGAGTCGGGGGGAGACATTGCAGAAAAGCCGGACAGGGGATTTGAACCTGCGGCACTGCTCGACCTATGATGGTCTGGAGGAACGCTCTCTCTACCCGCTCGGCCACCGCACGCCCCCCATTCAAACCGCAATTTGAATTTATCGCAGGTTGTTTCCTGCGGTGGTCGCGGGTTGATTTGCCGCGGTTGTATTTACATGCAGTGTTAAGCACCCGAGATACATTTGTAAACATCTACACAATACGGCAGTCACTCGCTGGTTGGATGTATTCAGAATAGAATAGAAAGAATAGAGAGATAAAGTACAATAATGATATAATAATAATTTAATGATAATAATGACAGAGTGCTGGATAG
>OMKY01252652.1:0-11638 GCA_900302395.1 Bregmaceros cantori
CCAGGAACAAGGTGCGTGCATGTCTCAATGTGCTTTTCACCGGGTCTCTCAAACAGGGCTAACGTAAGGTTAAGAGAGAAAGAGGGAGGAAGGAGAAGGAGAAGAGGGAGGAAGGAGAAGAGAGAAAGAGGGAGGAAAAGAGAAAGAGGGAGGGAGAAAAAGAGAAAGAGAGAAAGAGAGAAGAAGGAGAAGAGGAAGAGAGAAAGAGGGAGGAAGGGGAAGAGGAAGAGAGAAAGGCAGGAAGGAGAAGAGGAAGAGAGAAAGAGGGAGGGAGGAAGGAAGAGCGAAAGAGGGAGGAAGGAGAAGAGAGAAAGAGGGAGGGAGGAAGAGAGAAAGAGGGAGGAAGGAGAAGAGGAAGAGAGAAAGAGGGAGGAAGGAAGGGAGAAAGAGGGAGGAAGGGAGAAAGAGGGAGGAAGGAAGAGAGAAAGAGGGAGGAAGGAGAAGAGGAAGAGAGAAAGAGGGAGGAAGGAAGAGGGAGGAAGGAGGAGAAGAGAGAAAGAGGAACAAAGGAAGAGAAAGAGGGAGCAAGGAGAAGAGAGAGAGAGAGAGAGAGGGAGGAAGGAGAAGATGAAGAGAGAAAGAGGGAGGAAGGAGAAGAGGAAGAGAGAAAGGGGGAGGAAGGAAGAGGAAGAGAGAAAGGAGGAAGGAGAAGAGGAAGAGAAAGAGGGAGGAAGGAAGAGAGAAAGAGGGAGGAAGGAAGAGAGAGAGGGAGGAAGGAGAAGAAGAGAGAAAAAGGGAGGAAGGAGAAGAGGAAGAGGGAAAGGAGGAAGGAAGAGAGAAAGAGGGAGGAAGGAGAAGAGAGAAAGAGGGAGGAAGGAGAAGGCGAAAAGAGAAAGAGGGAGGAAGGAGAAGGAGAAGAGAGAAAGAGGAAGGAAGGAGAAGAGGAAGAGAGAAAGAGGGAGGAAGGAGATGAGGAAGAGAGAAAGACGGAGGAAGGAGAAGAGGAAGAGCGATAGAGGGAGGAAGGAAGGGAGAAAAAGAAAGTGGGAGGAAAAACAAAAACAATAAAACGTCAAAAATGGTCAAAATGTCTGGGAGTTTTGCGCACGATTCCAAAAAAAGGGCTGGTATTCAATCAGTTAACTGTGTTAAGTTTATGATATTTGGTATTTGGTGGCGTTGACGCTAATGGGTTCATGTCATGACCCAAACCTTACCCCTAACCCAGAGCGAACGTGAGGGAGAGAGAGTGGGGAGTGGGCGAGAGAGGCCAGCATTCGGCGGCGGTTTTCGGCTTTGTGAACCTTCGGTCTATAGGTCCGATTTTTCAGTGAGTGTAGCCATACCGTCGTCTTGGTTCAAATCTCCGGCAGGTATTTCCAGAGCACTTTCCCTTGCTTTACCGGTTAGCGCGCCGGCTAGCGCCTGTTTCTTCTTTTCTAGGTCGGTAACCAAACGCCAGATTTCCACCTCATTCTTCAAACTTTCGTAGGATTCCTCGTCATTGAATGCCGGTGGTACTTTATAACTGCCAGCAGCCGTCTTCTGCTACCATCTGTTACTCGAAATAATAACGGCACCATCGGTCTGACAAACGTTTTACTCCAGTCTTCTCCGTGGTATACACTGCCCGTATTCCCGCCAAGTGCAGTCACAGCATTTCCACATCAACACATAAAGAAACAGTTAACAGGGCTAGTGACAATCAGGTTGGCTGTATTCAGCTTTACATTACGCTGCTTTTCTCATATTTTCGCAAGGAGGAAGTTATTCTTGAAGTCATTCCTACGGCTACATATGATTCAACAACATGGGGAAAAGAAATAGTTTGAAGTGGTAGGCCAGGCTCTGTAGTGCCTATCGGAGGTAAGGAAGAAAGAGGGGGTGCACGGTGCGTGAGGGATCGCCAGCAATGTTACATGCCCTCTTCCTGGACGAGGAACAAATCTGCGCCAATGATGGAAATGCTTGGTGTGATCGCTGCAGGGGCTGCTTCTGCGGGTGGTACGTGGTGAGATCAGTCCTTTCCGGCTGGCTAGGATGACCCAGAAGGACATGCAGGCCACCAAGATCCCCGAGGCAAGCGCCAAAGAAGTCCCACAGGTACGTTGGGGCCAGGGCTCCGAACCGGTTCAAGGAACGAAAGTGAGAACCGAAAACGAGCGGAATTTTACGAGGAGCAGAAATGGAAACGAAAAAAGATTTCTTCAAATGTTCCGGAACAGAAATGGAACATTATGAAATCCACAAATTAGGTTATAAACATTTTTTTTCCGTTCTCTATATATTTTAGCATATCCTATGTCTGGGAGACTATTTCCGTCCACTTTCACTGTCAGTCGTCAAGCCCCATGCATCTGGGGCTCCATCATGTGGGCAGACGAGGAAGCGAATGTAATGACGTCAATACAGTTGCTCTGAAGTTTGAAAGTCCACCAAATATATTTTGTATAAAAACTGTAAACTTAACATTGCACAATTATAAGGAACTTTAAGAACGAACGAAATGTTTGTGATACGAACCGGTTCAGGACCAATATTTTGGTTGTATAACAGTTCCGAGAACGAAAACTTTAGATATAGACCTGCATGAACCATTCGGAACGGAACGTTTTAAAAATAATTTAGTTTTCAAGCCCTCCTTGGTGCCTCACCTGCCCCCAATGTTTGATATATCAATAATGTCATGGTCAACATAACAGGGCTGCTAAGCGGTTGCTTTTTGGAGTACCATGTAAATACATGTTGGCGGTGAAATGGTAAAATCATCTGCTTGTCCCTTATTGGTTAAATAACGAGCTGAGAAGGGATGCGATCATTCCGTTCACATGGTCAGAAATCGGCGCCGATCTCTCTTATATAGGTGGATCGGCGATCAGCCCATCACTTTCTCCTTCTCCCGATGTAATGCTTTTTAAAAAGTATTAATAAGGGGTCCGCGTTGGCCGAGTGGTTATGGACCCGCACCTAACGCAACCCCATTCATGTTAGTGGCGCTGTGTCTACCGCAGCGTCCGCAGTGTCGCGAGTTCGACTACGCTCGTCGACTTGTCTGCAATGTCTACCCCCGATCTCTTCAACCCAGTTTCCGACTAATCCTTTCCAATGAAGATGGAAAAAACGGTGCTGATGCCGGGAAAACATAACTTCTAAAAACTATTAATAAGTACTATTTATAATGTTCTGTGAAATCTGTTGAAATGGTGAGTTTAAACGTATTTGTTTGGCGCGTCGGAGTGACAGCTGGAAGTGACAGCTGGAAGTGATGTCAGAGTTCGTGGGTCAGGAGGAAGCGGGCACAAACAACCATGTCAGTAGTGTAGCATTACTTCACACTAGAAGATATCTCGTCTGACGTCTCCCCCGCCGATGTGTCTTGCGGTGGCCCGAACACGTCCCGAATATGGCAACATTTAATACTACTGGACAATCAGCCGCTCAGGGTAGTTGACAACAGCGGCTTTCGAGATCTGAATTGAGCGATTGAATCAATTTAATTTAATTTTAAATGCTGGTGGTTGACTATAATGCTATTTATGTTGGCCATTGGAATAGCTGTCATTAAAATGCCACAAAATTGTCTTTCCCTTCCCAAAGATGGAAGTGAAAGTATACAGCCTTGATGGCTTGCCATATTTTGTCATATTTCTTAGCGTCTATACAATCTCATCTGAGGAATGTCCTGCATGTCCCACAGAAGCCACATCTATTTGTTTATTATATTCAAATTGGATAACATTGATCATTTGTGTGTCTGTGTGAAAGTGCTATTATTATTGTCATCATCATCATCATTGTGACAACTAGTGTGTGTGTTTTTTTTTTTTATGTAGGTCAACAAGTCTGAGGCCAGCAGCGTCCAGTGCACTCTGCAGAAGCCTGACGTTGTAAAACTTGACCTGCCCAGTCTGACCAAACCAAAGACTGCTCCTGTGGTACCCACATTGCTTCCTTCCTAGTTAAACATAGGACAAGCCCTGGCTGTCGCCATTCATCCGATGTTTGAACGATGTCTTACAAATTATAAAACAACAGCTTATAAAGGAAAGAGGGGGAGCTCTTCTTTCTAGGAAAAGTTGTAGAGTTTTCTACATTTAAAAATCTGTATTTGGGCAGTATTTGCTTCCTGTAGGATGCCTGTGGTGCGTGTTTGCTATGAAAGGGTTAATAATCACAACCAGGGCTCCGAACCGGTTCAAGGAACGAAAACAAACAGAATTTTACAGAATTTTACGAGGCGCAGAAACGGAAACGAAAAAAGGTTTCTTTAACTGTTCTGGAATAGAAACAGAACATGAAATCCACAAAACCGGGTAGGAAGTGAATTTAACGGCGTTTTAAACTCCGTTTTCACGTTAATACAGTTGCACTGAAATTTGAAAGTCCACCAAATATATTTTGAATACACTATATCTAAACTTAACATTGCGCTATATGAGGAACTTTAAGAACGAACAAAACGTTTGCGTTGCGAACAGGTTCAGGACCGATATTTTGGTGGCAGAACCGTTCCGAGAACGAAAACGTTAAACATAGGCCTGTCTAAACCGTTCGGAAATGGAACGTTTTAAAAATAATTTCCTTTTCAAGCCCTGATTACAACATGGATGTGTCCATTTTACATGCTTCAATGCATAGCGGTGCTTTAAGCAGAAAATAACATCCATGGAAAGTGTTTCTTATATTCAAGATTTAACGCAGTACCAAGTGAACAGATGAGGTTATCAAGTTGATGTGTTCCCAGGAAACAAAGCGCAAAGCCCCAGCAGCGGTCAAGTCCAAGCCGGCCCC
Source organism: Bregmaceros cantori (assembly GCA_900302395.1). Lineage (NCBI taxonomy): Eukaryota > Metazoa > Chordata > Actinopteri > Gadiformes > Bregmacerotidae > Bregmaceros > Bregmaceros cantori. Next base: position 4,732 of record OMKY01252652.1, read on the forward strand.
AACACGTCGCGGCAGTCCAGACGGCTCCAGGCCCGCGGCACCTCGTAACGCCAGTACAGATATCCTGGCATGTATGCTGAAGGACACCACCTCGGAGCACAAGGCCCATCTGTTTGACCTGAAGTGCAAGATATGTACAGGTAGAGATCAGAATCAGAAGGAAGTTTATTGCTATTGTCAATGATACAACATCACAGACTAGGAGTCATTTCTTCGTACATAGTGTCTGTAGACACTAAAATACAGGGGGCTGGCAAAATACAGGGGGCTGGCATTTTGTCCTGCCGGGATGAAACACACTTCCGGTGCCTTATTGTTGCCTATGCCAACTCTGGTACTTGACCAAGGTCCGAGCACACAAAACGCACAACAGTTCAAAATCCGACCACTAGATGTCGCTCTGTGACCAGTTACACATCACACCACTCGCTCCGTTCACAATTTTGTATAAATATTGATGAAATAGTCAAAATCCGACGTAAAGTTACTCACCGAGTGGTCACCTGTTCTTCTGGACCAATAGGCTGGCTGCTTCTTCTAGTAATTCCAAAAGGAATGAGGCTATGGAACGAGTTGCACTGATTATTAAATCATGCGTTTGTGGGTCACAGATCCGCACGAGAGCATTTGGGTGTGGAATAGCACACAGCAAGTTACCACCATCTGTTTTAAATAACCCTCTATGTGTGTGTTCCCACTGAATATACATGTTGAAAAATTGCCAAAAACACAGCAAACTAAATGACACCGGACGTGACTTTCAGACAACGGAAGTACCCCCCGAACTCGTCTATAGAGACAATGCAACAAACATGTTAGAAGGCATAAACATGGGACCTAGAATCTAGGTACATGGGGGACAGTCTGTATACAAGACACATTGCAGAATGTTTGGGGTTTTGCCCAGTGATAAATACATTTCATTCATTCATTCAGGGACGGAAAGTGGCTAAGTGCAGCTCGACCCTAGGCTGTATATAAAGTAGACGCAGCATGCAAACGTTGAAATGTACTGCAGAACCTATTAACCGAAGCAACATATGGTGCCTCACATTACATTTTCATTAGTTATCTGTTCTGTAGTATGATGTTAAGAAAAGAATGAGCGTCTAATAGTCTGGACATACCAATGCATATCCCTTAATCTTCTAGCCTCTACATATTGACAGAGATGTGACCAAGTCCCTCTTTCAAGTCTCAAGTCCCAGAATGCGATTTTAATAAAGTAGCAAAAAAATCAAACAATGCTATTATAAAAGCAAAACTATAACTCAAATTAGAGTTATTCTGGAGCTATAATTACAGCATGTTAATGATGACTTGATTTGGAGTTGACTTGGGACTTGACTTGCCCAAGAAGGACTTGAGACTTGAAAGAGGGACTTGGTCACATCTCATAGGATATTGATGCATTAAACTGCTTTACCAGCTCACTTCAATTTCACTTCCCTTGAATGAACGCCACACGTCAAACAGGGGTTTTAGCGCCACCAATCCTCCTTAAGAGAAAAAGTCCAACAAGGCTCAAACTCATGGAGTTGATATTTTGGATTTGACATGTACAAATTTGTATAATATTTTTCGTAGTAAAGACGATGATGTCACTCTCGGGTCATAGGTCAGATACCAGAAGAGGAGGTTGAGCCACCAACGCACAAGAAGCTGAAGACTTCGGATTGGAGGGAAGAGCAAGGTCGTGGACGACACGTCCCATATGCCAAATCAGGAAGAAACTCCCTTGGAGGTGACTCGCCTCTGCTGGCACCTCCAGATTCCCCCGACTCTGACTCGCCTCCCAACAGTCTGCTCGAGTTCTCTCCTCGGCTTGTTATCGACGCCCCAGAACTCTCCCTCAATGAATCTCAGGGGGGGAGCCCAGTTCTACAGTCTCCAGCATCCCCCCCACGCCCTGAGCCTGCCAAGACCCAAGAGCCTTCAGCAACTCGAGATGCAGTCCGCAAAATAGCAGCAGTTCCTGAGTCGCCAGCTTCACCCGTCATGGACTCCCCCGCGTCCCCAACATCAGATAACTTCCAAACGTCAACCCCCGCCCGAACCTACATGCCCGCATTGCCTGCGGTTATCCCTGCAACCTCCACCGTCACAATCAGCAGACGAGACCCGCGAACCGCAGCAAGCAGATCCGCGGCACTCTACACGCCACCTCCATCTCTCCACACTGGGCCACCGTCGCAACCGAACCAACAGGCGCCTTACAGTGTCCAGAAAGTGGTCGGATCCGCCAGAAACATCCCATCCGCTGCACCGACTGTCCAGCCAACTCCACCTGTGATGCCCAAGTCTATCCTTGTGAAGCACTCTTTACCAACGGACCCTCTGAGTTACCAAACGTCTTCAATGTAAGTGTTGCTTATGCTGGAGACACTAGTGCATTGTATAGCCCCTTTTCCACTGGCTTACTTAAGGCCAGCATGGCACAGTTCACGTGCACATCCACCCTGAAAATCGCTTCTCCACAAAGTCAAATCAGCCAGGCCAGGTTTCAGGACCCGCTGAGATGTGGGTCCAGAATTCTGGCCGTCCTCGCCCACGTTTACTGCCGCCGATTGCTCAGACTCCGAGGGGGTGACGGAACGTGGCATATTTTAAAATGTGCACATATATTTTAAGTAAAAGTTTTTCCTTCAAAAAATCTGAATAGAATCTGAAATCAAGATTTCAGAAATAAAAATCAGGATTTCATTTTTCAGGCAGGCCTATGTTTAACGTTTTTGTTCTCAGAACCGTTCCGCCACCAAAATATCGGCACTGAACTGGCGTGGAACGCAAAAATTGTGTTTGTTCTCAAAGTTCCTTAGATTGTGCAATGTTAAGTTTAGTTATAGTTTATTCAAAATGTATTTGGCGGATTTTCAAACCAGTGTAACTGTATTAACACCATTACATTCACTTCCTCGTCTGTCCACAAGATGGAGCCCCAGATGCATGGGGCTTGACGACTGACCATACACTCTATGCGACTGACAGTGAAAGTTGGATGGATGCACAACGGAAATAGTCTCCCAGACATAGGATATGTTAAAATATACAGAGAACCAAAAAAAAATGTTTTAACCGGTTTTGTGGATTTCATAATGTTCCCTTTCTGTTCCGGAACAGTTGAAGAAATCTCTTTTCGTTTCCGCTCCTCATAAAATTCCGTAAAATTCTGTTCTTTTTCGTTCTTGAACCGGTTCGGAGCCCTGGTTGAAATACACCTACTCTCTTAGTCTACGTTTATTCCTAATGCATTGCTTTTCTCTTGTCGTTCTAGGAACCCAAAATCCGGCTCCCCTGCCGATGGTGAAACCACTCATTTCCTATCTGGTCAGCCTGTAATGTGGAAAGGTTTCCTCAACATGCTTAGTGTGGCCAAGTTCATGACCAAGGGGTACTTGGTTTCTGGATCGGCAGATGTTCTTAAAACGGTAGGATATTTAGTGGAATGCACAATTAAGTTTAATTAGTCTGTGGCATAGTGGTTATAGAGCCCCCAGACCACAGGTCGGGCAGCGCCACGGGTTCTCGTACCTTCTCCGGATTTTCTGCAATGTCTCCCCGCCCCCGACTCTTCATGCCTGTCACTATCTCTCAAGAAAGAATGAAAAGAGGGGCTTGCACCCAAAAAATAACTAAAAAGAGAAAAAAAGTATAACCTATTTGCTCTGTAACAACAGAATGAGCTCTGTTGCATGCTCCTGACCCCTCCGACTGCTTTGTCGCAGTGATCCCAACTCGAGCAATTTTTATTTTTTAAATTAAAACATTTTCTTCATAGCCTATCGCTCGACTCCATGGTTGTGAACGCTTGTGTTTTTAATTATAATTGTGCATTTGGTTGGATTTGGATATATTTTATAAATATATATTATATATTTATGCTCAGGACTGAAGTCTTCGTCGAATCTTTCACGAGATAATTTGTGTTTTGCTTTAGCTTTGCTTTGTTGAATACTTTAGACCTGCGACCGATTAATCGATGATAATCGATTATTGAATTAATCGCCAACTAATTTGATGATTGATTAATCGATAGCGATTAATCACGTCCATCCCCCACTCAAATGTGTTGAGTATATGTTGTTCAATGTTTGCAATATCAATGTATCTGGTTAAGATTCCTTCCGATTTTGCGCGTTGCAGTAGCTCTGTCTGTTAAGAGTGACTGCGCTATTAAGCACACATATGCCATTATGGCACAGAGAATCGTGGGTTCGCCACCCTCACTGACAGATTTGCCGCATGTCTCCTCCCCCTTCTTCACCCCTTTTCCAGCTAATTCTGAATAAAGCTGGAAATGGTATGAATGGGCTGCAAAAAATACATAAAGAAATAATCATTCCGATTTCAAAAGAAAAATTAACCGATTAATCGTCAGTAAAAATGGCGATTAATCGATGATCAAAGTAATGGTTAGTTGCAGCTCTAGAATGCTTTCATCTGCCACTCATCTAGTCAGACTTGCAAGCGGTTTGTTGTCAATATGCTTTCCTCAGTGACCATATGTTCTGTTTGTGTCTACCACAGGAACTACCTGACACCATACAGGTTGGTGGGCGCATCTTGCCTCAGACTGTGTGGCATTATGTGGAGAGGGTGAAGACCTCCCTTACAAAGGCAAGTTCAACTTCAATTTTGCAGCCATTATTAGTAACAAATAATCTAATGTGTTACATTGTCAAAACCAGGGCTCCGAACCGGTTCAAGGAACGAAAACGAAAATCGAAAACAACTGAATTTTACAGAATTTTTTGGGGACGGGAAACAAACAGATTTCCTCAACTGTTCCGGAACAGAAACGGAACATTATGAAATCCACAAAACCAGTTAAAAACTTTTTTTTCCTGTGTCTGGGAGACATCCTATGTCTGGGAGACCATTTCCGGTTGTGCATCCATCCAACTTTCACTGTCACTCATCAAGCCTCATGCATCTGGGGCTCCATCTTGTGGACAGACGAGGAAGCGAATGTAATGGCGTTAATACAGTTACACTGAAGTTTGAAAGTCCACCAAATATTTTATATAAATTCTATCTAAACTTAACATTGCACAATATAAGGAACTTTAAGAACAAACAAAATGTTTGTGTTCCAAACCGGTTCAGGACCAATATTTTGGTGCCGAAACAGTTCCGAGAACAAAAACGTTAAACATAGGCCTGCCTGAACCGTTCGGAACAGAATGTTTTAAAAATAATTTGGTTTTCAGGCCCTGGTCAAAACCAGTAATCTGATTAGCTATGTTTCATTTCACTTCATTTACATTTATTTGTGTGTGCACTTCCACACATGCCACACTATTTAAAGTTTTTTTGTTATAAGCAAGCAAGCTGGTAGCGCTCTACAGCCAAGGTCTCATTGTGTGTCGGGGCGAACCCTCAACGACTGCAACGCTTCACACTTCACTACTGCATTGTAGATTTTATAAATAGTTGTTTTATTTTTGAAGTTATCCCAAAGTGCAATCCTTTGAGGAACAGAATAAAACCGGTATTAACCGGTTACCACTATTTTTAAATAAGTGTTCCTGTTCCAGAACTTGAACAACAATGTTTCCGGTTTTGTTTATGTTCCCTGGAAATGAAAAATACAGAAAGTTCCCAGTTTTCGTTCCTTGAACCGGTTCAAAGCCCTGGTAATAAATTAGAACCCATTTTCCATAAAGTGTTCAAGGTGGTTTGACTGAATATAATTAAAAGTAACGAAAAGTAGCGAAAGTAATCTCACTCAGTTACGTTAAAGATAAAGAAACGATTAATCTAACTTTAATGAGAAAGTAACAAGTAGTCTAATTTCGTTACATTTTAAAAGTTACTTTTTGTTAATTACCCCTACACCGAGGGCACAAGATATTTGCTGTGCGATTTATCCCAAGTTCTTAGAAACAGCATGCATTGCTAGAGAATGCACATGTTCAAATCTTTACTGGCTTTCAATGATCATCATTCAATAATGTTCAATCATTTCATCGTCCACAAACATATACAATTAAATTACAAATGCCAAACAAATTATTATGTCCATACTTGTCAGGTTAAAGGTTTTCCAATGCCCCAACAGTCACTTAATTTCGATTGATCAATCCAATCACTGGCTCTTTAATCTTCCTCAGGAGTGCTGTCCTGTTGGTGACGCCGCAACTTTATAACTTCCTTGTGATTGTCTGTCCCGCCAGCCTTACCCGCCTGAGGAAGATTGCAGAGCCGTCGAACTAAACTGTTCAGATTTTAAACTGACATTGAGAAAACAATAGACATAGTCTATTGCTTCGGTCTGACCGTATGCACATAGTCTATACAACAATGGCTGTGTCCGAAATTGCCACCTAACCCCCATATACGGCACTTTATGGGGCGCACGCCATTTTGTAGGCGTGTCCGAATTCTCCATGTGCCCCATATAGGGCACTGAAAGTATCCCACAATGCACCGCGAAATGTAGTGAGCATTGGGTGTACCCTAGACGGAGAAATATAACCCATAATGCTTTGCGAGACGCATGACACTAATTAAAACGTAGAAGAAGACGATGCGCGCGCTCCAAAACAAAAACAATGGAGGACGGTACATTTATTATTAAAAAAAACATGCGAATGCCACGGCCAATGCCGACAGGCAATGACGTCACTATGCTACAGCGGTGACGTACGTTAACAGTGCTGATTCTAGTGTCCGAAATCTCGTCGCTGAGATTGAGTGGACTATATAGTCAGTGCCCTATCCAGGGGCTAGGGGCTAGGGGTTAGGGAGCGATTTCGGACACAGCCACTGTTACGTTTCACCAAGTATTGCAAATTGGACAAATGCAATGCTAAAATGCAGGGTAGGTGCATGAAATAATTAGATATTGGAGGCCAACACTTTCAAGATGGCCAAATATTTGTTTGGTCCATAACTTCTGACCGGG
>OMKY01252653.1:0-10871 GCA_900302395.1 Bregmaceros cantori
GGGGTGCAGAAACGCCGGAGAGTATGCAAACCGGCAGCACTGCTCGGCCTGTGGCCTGGAGGACATGCTCGCTCTGCGCGCCCCTCGCATCCGATAAACTTCATCAGACGCTTGAAGTTCCTCAAGCACCAGCGGTTAAGAATCACTGCTGTAATTCATAGGTTGTGTTGATATTTGGTCGACCTTCCTACATCATTGAATTTTTTTTAGGGTTAGATATAGTTGATAGAGAGTTCCCTCCATTGAACTATATTGTGGCGTTCATAACGTGTTGACATTGATTATCTGTCGGCATTTAGCGGTTTATTACTTTATAACCCTATTCTGGCCTGAACCGTTCATTACACATAAGCAGAGATGGGCAGTAACTGATTTACTCTGTTACAATTTTTGTGTGTACTTTTTTACTTTTGGAGTACATTTTTCCCAAGTTACTTTCTACTTTTACTCAAGTAAATTTTGAGGTGCAAAAAAACTTTTTACTGAGATGTCAACAATTCGCTACTCGTTACATTAAATTGGTCTTTAGCGAGACCCTTTTGGGGACTGTTGGCGCCATATCTCTCTCTCCCTCATGGGTGCTCCCTCTCGGGCGCTCTCTTAGTCTCTTTCTCTCTCTCAGGCGTTCCCTCAGTCACTCTCTCGGGCTCTCTCTCTCTTTTAGTCTCTCTATCGTTTGGAAAAGAGAATTTGTCCTAATTTATTTTATTTTTACTTAAATAACTTTTTTGTGGAGTACGTTTTTACTTTTACTTGAGTAACTATTTGGATGACTACTTTCTACTTTTACTTGAGTAATATTTTGCTGAGGTAACAATATTTTTACTTGAGTAATACTTATGGCTACTCTGCCCATATCTGCACATAAGGGATCCAGATATGGGACCAACAACCGGGGGTTGTTAGTTGACATAGTTTAGGACACCCACGTGGATGGCGGGGGAGAGCCTGCATCTTTTAAATCCTGTTGGATTTTTTTAACATTAAAATTTCATAAAGTACTCTCCATTATCTGGTGAGCCTGCAGTCACTACATCAGTCTGTTCCAAATACAGAGTGTTGAAGCTTATCTTCCTTTTAATAAAAGTTGATAAATACTTCCACGGGGAGAGACTATTTACGAGGTCTTCTACTAGTGATCGCTGACTGCCAATTCCCGTATTTTCCGCACTATAAGGCGCACTGTCGATTAAATATAAGGTAAGGCCCACTGAACTATAAAGTGAATTAAAGAGCAGGGGAGTGAGAGAAACGAAGAGAGTGGATTCAACATGCCTCAATTCCAAATTTGCAAAAGCTTACTTTTAGGGTAGTTGAGACTTTCTGATGTGCTTTGCCTAAACTCTAAAGCAACTCATGAACATCAATTAAGTTGATGTTCACTGACCCTAACGTATCACAATTCATACCATTTTTGTATGTGTGTGTGTTCTATCAGTTATGTCCATTTTATTTTTTCTGAGATTATTAGCAACAAAAATGTTGTGGACCAATAGGGGGAAGCATTGCTACACAAGTTACAACAATAACAGTGATTTATTTCATTGGCGATTATTAAAATAGTTGCCAATTTGAATTTTACAATGGATTAGTCAACGGTTGGTCGGTTCTTTATTTATTTTTATTTTTTTAAATGTATTTATTTATTATTATTTTAATTGTATTAATTTTAATCGTTGCACCTTGTTGACGTTTGGCCATGTGTATTCAAAATAAATCCATCTAATTCGGCTGGCAAGTTATCAAGAGTAAAACCCTTTTAAACATGAGTCTGACAACAAAATAAGTTAAACGACTTAAAACTTTAATGCATGCTCAGCTAGGCCAGTAATTGCAGATATCTGTATCGGATGTACAAATAAATATCGGTATCGGATCGGAAATGCAAAATCCTGGATCGGGATACCTCTAGTTTCTAGATGATGTTGTGTTGGTTGGTTGAAGGTTTTTAGTGTTTCTAGTTGATGTGTTGCTCGAAGGTTTTCAGTGTTTCGAGTTGATGTGTTGGTTGATGTGTTGGTTGGAGGTTTTCAGTGTTTCGAGTTGGTGTTGGTTGAAGGTTTTCAGTGTGTCGAGTTGATGTGTTGGTTGAAGGTTTTCAGTGTTTCTAGTTGATGTGTTGGTTGAAGGTTTTCAGTGTTTCTAGTTGATGATGTGTTGGTTGAAGGTTTTCAGTGTTTCTACTTGATGTTGGTTGAAGGTTTTCAGTGTTTCTACTTGATGTTGTGTTGGTTGAAGGTTTTCAGTGTTTCGAGTTGATGATGGTTGAAGGTTTTCAGTGTTTCGAGTTGATGATGTGTTGGTTGAAGGTTTTCAGTGTTTCTACTTGATGTTGCGTTGGTTGAAGGTTTTCACTGTTTTTAGTTGGTGCTGTGTTGGTGTTGAACACCGGCGTCATGACAACGAGCCCCATATTGTTGGAGTGTTCCAGCTCGCACTAATTGGTGCACTGTCTCTACTGGGAGTAGCGTCTTCTGGGACTCGTAGGGCTCTACTCCCAGTCAACCATGTTGGCCTACTAGCACGTTGGTGTAGCCACACACACCTTCACTCTGCGCTCACAGGTGCGAGTGTGTATGCGTTTTGAAAAACAAAGCCGCTCAAATAGCCACACAAATGTGATCATATCTCAGTCTTACCCCCAGCTAATAATATCATAATAATCTCTCCGTGCATTGTATATTTGGCAACACCATGTTTTAATTATACCCTGACAAATGAAGGGATGAGTTAACTTTCTATGCCCGGCAAGTTGCGATAAACGAGATGGAGGCGGCTGTAGACACGTGAATCCCCGCGTGCACAGCACCGTTTTCAAAAGTGTGTGGGTGGGAAGAGAGGGACACACGCACACACACACACACACCTCCTCTTCCCGCTACTGTGTACTGTGTAGTGATAAGACGCTAGTCACGCTACATACCTCACTCGCCAGTCAGAATTCAGAATCACTTTCATTGCCAGGTCATGGACACACAAGTGGAAATTTGTGCTGTGGCGCTGCATTGGCAATGCAACCAAGAGTCGAGTCAAGTTAATAAGTACTTGAGTAGCATCTTACCGCTACACAGTACACAGTAACGGTAACCATTGTTTTGGGCAGGGCTTTGAACCGGTTCAAGAAACGAAAACCGGGATCTTTTTGTATTTTCCAGGGAACAGAAACAGAAACTTTATTTTTCCATGTTCTGGAACAGGAACACTTATTTTGAAACGATGATAACCCGTTAATACATTTTTGTTGAAACGGGGCACGGTCTGTCCCATAGGCGTCCGCTGCTCTGCCAGTCTCTGCTGCCTGCCACGCGCCTCCCCGGCCGTGCCCGCGACGAGCATCAACTTGAATGGACAGGAACGAAATGAACCGTTACAGGAACATTTTTTTTTTGCTTTAACTGGTTCAGGAACATCAATTTATTGGTGGAACTCATAACCGGAAACGTTATAATTCAGTTTCTGTTCGGAACAAACCGATTGGGGAAAAATCGGTTCAAAACCCTGTTTTTGGGTCACGGTCTTTGTACCAACATTTTCTTTCTACCATCCCATGTCTACCGCAGAGCAGGTCGCCCTGAGTCATAACATGCGCTCCGTCCACATGGGTCTGGAGTCTGCACTGGTCCCTGCCGAACTAACCTTAGATGCACACGACGCCGGCATTCTACCGTCTCCAAACTGTTTTGAAATCCGGCCTTCAAGGTGGAAAGTTTTCATATTGTCGGCACTAGAAACGCGGTGTGGACACGACACGGCGAGCACCGCATGTGATGGCTAAAACAAGTTTGACTTGAGAGGACGGCAGGGAAACTGACAGAAATAGCGTAGTCTAGTGCCAATGACTAGTGATCAAGTGGCACCCTCTGCTGTTCGCATAGATGAATGACACACAAATGTTCTGTGGACGACATTCTTTTTTCACAAGCTCTGAGTGTGTGTGTGTGTTTGTGTGTGTGCATTTCCATAGGGCTGCAGCTATTAAATATTTTAATATACAACTATAGCATATATAGTTGCTATAGTTCACATGCACACCTCTGGGTGCGCATGTGTATTGCAATTTTCATCAAAGAATATGCTGCAGTGTTTATGGCAACTTTTGATATCCGCGTCCATGTGGACATTGCATTTTGAAGTGCGGTGAAAAATTGTTTTCCTTTCTGTGTGGATGGAGTAATAATTAAAATGACTACTGCCAAGGTGCATACCCTTTTATATTCATCTGGTTAAACCTCTGCCTTTGTGTTTCGGTGTTATTGTTGAAAGGCTGTTTGAGCGGTCCTTCTCACGATCATGTGATGTGACAATTAGGGTTGTAACAAACGATTATTTTAATAGTCGATTAGTCGACTATCCGGTTGCATTTTTGACAAAAAAAAAATAAAAAAATTGGGTACTTGTCAACTCGAAATATAGTCCAATTTGGTTTTTCTAAACCTAGAAATGTACAATTAAGTTCATTATTGTGACACAAACCTTTTCAAATTTAGGTTATGTAGTAATATTTAGGCATTTTTCTTCATATTCACATTTTTCAAGAAATTACGTCCATTTCATGTTTTTCAAAGTTATTTCCTATCAAATTTGAGCAGACCAATGGGCGTAGTGTTGGCACAAAACTACCGACAATAAAATGATCATCGATTAATCGCTGATTAATCGACTAATCGTTGCGGCCCTAGTGACAATATTTTGCACTACGTGTGTAGTGAGTGTTAAGACTGTTCCCATGGTGCTGCCATCAGTCCGTACTGCCCAAGGGATTGTCTGGGCTGTTGGTGAGGATTTGTTCGGGTTTAAGTTAAGTTTAAATGTATTTGTTTCATCATATTGAAGGTCGTCGATGTATTTGGAAAAAAAGATATATTGGCAATGACTGTCCCCAACTCTCCACCACTCAGCCAGTTGATTACATGCTTCCCAATGTATGCTTGCCTGTGTGCACTTTCACGTGAATACATGAGCTGCCCTCTAAAGGCCAATGTCAGTAAATGATTTTGCATAAGCTTTATCTACAAGTGAATGAATGAAGATTGACCTACACTGCCTTCACTTTTTCTCTTGGTTATTTTTTTGGCCGCAAGCGCCGTTTTTCATTCTTTGAGAGGGATAGCGACAGGATTACATCGGAAACTGGCTTTTCTGCAATGTCTCCGACTCTTCATCCCAGAGAGGGTATGAGAACCCACGGCACTGTTCGACCTATGGTCTGGGGGTCTCTAGAAAAAAAAATATATTTTTTAATAAATACCACTAGAAATAGTGAAAGAAATGCAGATACCAAGGTGAACTGCATGGTGGATTGCAATATGGATCTTCCCTAGTGAAAAATCCAGCTATGACCAGCTCAGCTGGTTTAAGCTGGTCCTAGCTGGCCAACCAGCTAAAACCAGCTTAAACCAGCTACCAGCTCAAGCTGGATTTTTCACTAGGGTTTGTTTATATTATATGTTATATATGTAGAACTGGGCGATATGGACAAATGCACACATTCTACAATATTGCTCAAAGATAGTGCACTGACTCAAGTGCACCATATGAGGCATGTTTTTTTTAAAATCGTCCTCGACCACCTTGTGGGGTTGGGCTTAGTATTTTTCTCACCCACAGGTAAGGGCTTGTCTATTTTTAACGAGATCCCGCGAGACGATCCCTAGAGCTGGGAAACGACCAATTCTATAGTTTCCTCTGTTCGAAACGAGCAATCATTTTGTTTCAGAATCATTTTCATGCCATTTCCAATGAACAAGTCACAGATCAGGAATTATTTCTGGCACCGGTGCAGATGCGTCAATAAATCAATATAGGCTCTTAACGGGGCTCGAACATTTTTTTTAAATTATTATTATATATATTATTAAGAAATTATTCTTAAAGCGTTCTGTTCTGAACGGTTCAGGCAGGTCTATATTTAACATTTTCGTTCTCTGAACCGTTCCGGCACTAAAGTATTGGTCCTGAACCGGTTCGGAACACAAGTCTTAGTGTAGTCTTTTTAGTGCAGGGGGCCAGTGTCAATCGCCAAGACAGATATATTGGTTATGCCCCACGATGACATGGAATAAGTAGTATTTTCCTTATCCGAAAAAACGAAAAACATATCCGAAATGTGGGCGCACGCGGTGGTTAGAGAGCACGTCCCCAGGCCACAGGTTGAGCAGCACCGCGGGTTGTTATCCCCTCTCCAGCTTTTCTGCAATGTCTCCACCCGACTTTTCATTCCAGTTTCCCATCAAGTCTCCCATTTAATCCTGTCACCATCTCTCTCAATGAAGAAAGAAAAACGGCACTTGCGCCCCCCCCCTCCCCCCCAAAATAGTAAATAGTAATACAATAATGTAAATAAGGAAAAATTAACACAAAAGTATCCTGTCTTCTTGAAATATAGTACAATTTTGGTTCTTAACCAACTAGTGCTGTGCAATTATGTTTTTAATTCCGATATTATACTTATTATCCTTGAAACCTTGATTTTTCGATTCGCTTTCCCAAAAGACAAAACCAGGAATTTCATCATTCAAAATGTCTTCATTTAGATCTTCAGTAATATGCCGCAATCATTCAAGTTGGAATGAAAAATCAAGAATTGTTTTTTCCCCCCCTTGCCGGCCTTTGAGAATGTTTAATTTCAAATCGATTTTTTTTTTTTAATTTTTTTAATTTTTTTGCACAGCCCGATAACCAAAACATTAACAATGAGGTTACATACTCTGACACAAAGTCGTTACAATTCATTTGATTTTTTTTCATATTCATATTTTTCTATGAATTTCATTTGGTCAGAAATGATGACTATCACAAATAACTCCGGGGTGGGTGAGCTAGTATACTAACATATGGATGAAACAAGTTACAGAAACCGTCAGTTTCTGTTATAAATGGGCCATAAGTTGTCATTCTGCAAAATCGGGCTATTCAACTACTTTGCAAATAGTGGTAAACTAAAACTACAACATATTTATAGTGCATCTGTTGAGGTAAAGAACAGAATCTGTTAGCCTCAACCCTCAACAACAAATTTCCAGTGCTTCTTGTGAGGTAAAGAACAGCATCTCGGATACATGTCAACAAGACATGTTTGACAAAAAATAAATCCCACTTTCTGAGAATTCTTCCGTGGGCCAGAAACACTTGATTTGGGGGCCGGATTTGGCCTGCGGGCCGCCAATTGAATATCCCTGCTCTACATGCTCCACCTGATTTCACTTCTCCACACTAACTAAACATTCTCTGTATCCAGTGTGCAAGGACCCGCCATACAAAGTGGAAGAATCCGGATACGCTGGCTTCATCCTGCCTATCGAAGTTTACTTCAGAAACAAGGTGCGTTCCCTGTCCCGATCCGATCCCGATCTTTTGATTTTTTTTTTTTTTTAAGGATCGGCCAGTCCCGATCTTCGGTACAGAGTCCCGATCCCCGATACCGAGTCCCGATACAGAGTCCTGTTCCTGCAAAAGTTGGTAGTGCCCAAACTATTTGGCACGATTGTCAATTTCATTAATGGTCAAAGTGAATAAACAATCATTTGGCATGCTCCCCGACTTATTTACCGATCATGATTGGGACAAAATCAAAAGTCCCGATCCTTGGAAAAATGTCTGATCGGCCACTGATCTGAGGATCGGTGGACCTCTAAGCTTTAACTCATTCAGTGCCAAAGATGTATAATCTTCTTTTGGCTTCTATTTAAAAAAAATAAAAATGGTGCAATAACGTTATTGTCGTGGGACCCACCCATGTTCTGCAGACTTATCCTAAAGAAAGGAAGCGGGTACAAACATATTTTTTTCTGATGGATGATATAATTTTCTATGGATGTTGAAAAACCCTGGCACTGGGATATGCTGAATTTGAAAATGGCGCTCTTCTTGTTTAATGGCGATCGACACTTGACTAAGCAGGTCATTCACGCCGGTTTTACAAAAATTCCAGAGCAAGCTTTCCGGAGCAAGCTGCTGCCTATTTAATTTTTTAATACAACACTAATCTTTTGTTGGCGAATGACACTTGCCTATGCAGGTCAATATCGCAGGTTTTACAAAAATGTCAGAGCAAGGCAGCACAGCACGTCTCCTCTCGGGCACAACTCTTTATATTATCATAATCATCAGTCATAATCGCCACCATTAAGCAGAGGCATGTCAATTTCAGGAGTGGTACACAACCTATTAAATCATTCTTCCTAAGAGATCTGACATGGCTCCTCCTTATGAACGGACTATATGAGGTCACATTCACCTATCTCTGTAGAGCACCATCATGCAACCATCGAGCAATATTCTCAATTTCATCAGTCTTAATTCATCATGCACCAGGAACAAAGAAACGAAAACAACAATACAGCATGAATTCTACTCAAAATAAACAAAATGAAAAGAATGATTACATGGGTTAGCTAGTATAAGCAATGCAAATTCTACAATGCATCACACTATACATATCACTAAAGTAAGCTGCGATGGTGTGGCTCCAATCAGCAACGTCTTCCCGCATCCCTTAATGTAGAGTACAAGAGATATCTTCTTGTCATTTAACGGCGATCAACACTTGACTAAGCGGGTCATTCACGCTTCACAATTTCACAAGAAATCCAGAGCAAGCTGCTTTCACAGTATCTTGTTTTGGATCAGTGCCATTCTAATGTCTGATACGAAGTCATAAATCACTTCATTAAACAACAAAAGGAAGACAACATGATATGGAGTGTTCTAGTCATTGTGGTGTCATATTGTATATTTGTCTGCATTTATGACCTACTGGGGCAATAGCAAAAGAAGAAAAAAACAACTTCTGAATCGAAAAGGGTCAAGTGTCGATCGCCGTTACTGGAATTTTTGTAAAACTGGTATGACCTGCTTAAACAGAGGAGGAAGAAGAAGCCACAAAAGAAGACTACTAGAACATTATGACGGTCAGACAAGACTGTTGAATAACAACAAAATGTTGTGCATCTGTCAGCGTTGTCGTGCGTTGACAAATCTAATTAGGTAGATGAAATCTATTTGTGACCTGCATAGGCAAGAATCTTGCATCGTTAAACAGAAAACTCAAGAGTTACGTGGACTGGGAAGTAATTTGGAGATTGAGGAGTATCGCCGCGAAACGAGACTGTCGTGGCAGTTCCTAGGATCTCTTAAAACTGAGATTGAGTAATCTGAAGGCGGTCACAGACTTTGTTTGCAGGAGGTAAAAAAGAGAAAAGCTCATACCTGCCACCTCTAGTTCGAACTAAACCGAAAAAGTCTGGCAGACTTTTTGTGTTGGTCTGAAAACGAACCCCCGAATTCTGGTGCAGGCTAAACAGCCAAACCGAAATCTGTTCAGGAACGAGGTCTTGGTCCCCCTTCCAAGCAAATTTGAGTGCGGTTCAGCGAATGCGTGAATAAGGCCACACCAGGGTACGAGGGACACGGTGAAAACACCGTCGGCAGCTGCGGCTCAAGCATCAAGGAGATGGAAAATGCCAAAAAAAAATTTGTCCTCAGAGCCGGATGAAAACCTGAGCTTTAGCTGCTGAGGGCAGTGTCTCTTCACTGTCCTCCTTCCCTCATCAGCACCCTGGAAAGCTCCTTCTCCCGCAATGGAGATCGACGCGAAGATAATTTATTAATCCTTGTTCTCAGGAATCTGAACTGAACGATGCACTGTTCAGAAATGCAACACACTAACAATATCAGACGAAACTTGAAACTATTCGGAGATAGTACCCTGATATCTTACTTGAGTAAAAGTTAAAACACATTTGTTAAAAGAAAAACGATTTGAGTAGATATTTGGATCAGTACTTTGTACACTCGGGTTTCCCCCACCACCAAAAACATGTTCTAGTTAACCTGCTCCATTCAGTGCCCCTGGCCAAGGCACTGACTGACTCACAATCTGGAGTTGGCCCCCGGGTGCTGCATTGCGGCTGCCCACCACACCTCAGGAATGGGTTAAATGCGGAGGATGAATTTCACTGTACATCTATGTATGTGTGAATAGATAAAGTATCTTCTCTTATAGACACTCTGGAATCCTATACCTACAAATAATAATGGTTAGTTGTCGCCCTCAGAGTAATGTTCCCAACTGTGGCTGTGGGGGAGGGGGGGGGAAGAGTCTGTTGAGCTGTAACGGTGAGGACGTCGATGCCTTGTAATTGGTGCGTGGGAACCACTCTGAGCACCCAGTGATGGACATGGCCTCGCGGGCGAGCCGCTTCCTCTGCTGACTGCAGTGGAAAAGTTCAGCTGTGTCATCTGTTCCAACAGTCAATTCTGTGGCAGAATTTCGGAAGGGGGAAAGGGATCCACATGGACTCTCGCATTTTTCCTATTTTTAAATTCAGTATTTGAGTTGTTGCGCAGACAAAGTTTCAAATGTGGCGAATTTTAGTTGCTTTTTTCTGTCGGGTAAAGCTATGCTAACAAACTGTTGTATCATCTATGACTAACTCCTTACTAAATATATATTTCTCTGTGAACCACAGTCTTTACACACTGGCTGTGTCCGAAATCGTTCCCTATCTCCTACTCTCTATATAGTGCACTCGACACCAACGGCCGAAATTTCGGACACTAGAGTCGGCGCGCCGCCAAAACTATAATATATCTTAAGAAATATATAACAAAATTCAACAATCATCACAAAAAGTACTTAATTAATTTAACTATTTGCTGTGATCAGTCGCTATTTACTCCAGCTGTGCCATGTTTTTCTAGTTTGGGTCATTTTTAATGCGTCTCGGAATGCATTATGGATTATATTGCTTCGTCTAGGGTACATCCGGTGCTCACTACCTTTTGCGGTGCATTGTGGGATACTTTCAGTGCACTATATAGGTTACATGGAACAAAATGGCGTGCACCCCATATAGTGCACTATATGGGGG
>OMKY01252653.1:10891-29411 GCA_900302395.1 Bregmaceros cantori
CTACTCTCTATATAGTGCACTCGACACCAACGGCCGAAATTTCGGACACTAGAGTCGGCGCGCCGCCAAAACTATAATATATCTTAAGAAATATATAACAAAATTCAACAATCATCACAAAAAGTACTTAATTAATTTAACTATTTGCTGTGATCAGTCGCTATTTACTCCAGCTGTGCCATGTTTTTCTAGTTTGGGTCATTTTTAATGCGTCTCGGAATGCATTATGGATTATATTGCTTCGTCTAGGACTCTAGGGTACATCAATGCTCCTTTTCACAGCGCATTGTGGGATACTTTTGAGTGCACTATATAGGGTATATGGAGATTTCGGACACCCCTACAAAATGGCGTGTGCACCATATAGTGCCCTATATAGGGAATAGGGAGCGATTTCGGACACCGAGTAGCATACTGATGTGGAATAAATCCATCATCCTACAGGGATAATGCTATCTGACCTCAAGACGGCAATAATGAAGGATATTGACTGTTTTATAGGAATTATAGAGGGATGACCTTTAACGTGTAACATGGATTGTATGAGTATCGCTGTGGCAGGCATGCAAATAACTTCTGACACTCAGATTCTAAGTGGCTCACCAAGTATCGGACCTCGGGGTAGGAGTAGAACCAGACCAGACCATATGGCAGCAGTAGAACCAGAACCAGAGTTGTGACCAGACAGGCAGTGGACCCAGCAGTAACCAGCGATTGCATCAGAGCTAATGCTCTTAGACCCAAGTTTAAACCTCACAGCCCTGAGCCGAGCATGGCCCAGGGCTCGTAGGAACAGACTCAATGCAATGAAACACAGGAGCCAGAGTTTCAGCGCGTCTGGAAAATCATTTTTTTAAGTCAGTTCTTGCTCAGACATTTATAGATCTCAGTGTTCAACAGATCACCCCACTTTATTTCAGCCTATCATAGCAAACCAAACAAGTACGTCATGTTTTTGCGTGTGGACATAACTTGTTGACACAACCGCGTGCGCTGTGTTCTGGTCAGGCTGGCACAGACAAGATGTTCCAATCTTCAGCGGTAGACAGGGCAAGATGTCCTAATCTCCATCACTTACAATAGTTTATTTCAATAACTCATATACATAATGAAATTAATATACATTTTGCATTTTGTTTTCATAAATAAAAGGGCCAAATTGATGCCGTTGCAGACTTAATCGATAGGCCATGTTCCCTTGTCACCTGTGTATGTGTGTGTGTATGTATTACAGTCACATCGGCACTCAAACATGACACATACACCCGCACCAGTTTTACTCTAACATAACACCTCAACAAATCCTAACACATAACAATCTACAAGTTAGGGCTGGGGGATATTGGCAAAAATAAAATCCTTTTTTTCTTTTTTCCCTAAAAAAAATAAATTTTAAAATCAATTGCATTTTATTGCACACCACACCTCGTAGCATGAACATAGTAAATTGCAGTTAATGTTAACGCATCAAAATATGTAAACAAATATGATAAAAATATGTAAACAAACACAATGATAACAAAAAATACTGTAACCCTTTGTGGAAGACCTTATATAATTGCAGATATACGTTTTGACATAAGATTTAGAACAAATTATTTAGTTTATCTATTTTGACCCAATATCTGGCATGAAATGGCAAATAACACAATGTACAGCATAATATCCAGCGTATACATATATACTTTTTATGTATGTATGTATGTATGTATGTGTGTGTATGCATGTATGAAAGAGAGGGAGGGAGAGAGACAACAACAGGCACTCACAGACAAAATGTGCATGCTTGTAAACCAACTGTGTCGAAGAAAGCAAAAGTGAAAGATCTGCAGTACTACAGGCAAAGAGCTAACCAGGCGAGCCAGACCCAACACATCGTCCACAAATCGCACATTGCTAGACATTGCATTTTGGTCTGGAAAAACTGGAGTCGAAAAACTTCTAAAAAAAGTGTTAATCAAATCTTGTTATCCAGTCACCCACCGTACAGTAGGTGTACGATCAAGTGGACCAGGAAGTGAAGACGAAGCTGTCAACAACGCCCACAGCGATTGTGTTTGATCTCCCAAGAGAGACAACTTCATACTAGTTTGGATAATTCTCCAAAACGACCGTTGCTTCCTTGCTGCAACCTGTCTTCATGTCTTTACGTCCAGCATCTATTTATTTCACGAATTGTGCACCGTCTTCGCTGTGGTGTGTCCAGGTGGCCTGAAGGGTGGCGCCTGGACATCATTCTTAAATCCTATTTAAGAATCCAATAATTTTGGTATAAATAAAATAAAAAAAGACCAGCCGGTGCAATCCAGGGGTGTTGAGGCTTTAGTAACACAAGGCCCTAACTCAGCAAGCACACAGTAACACATCTGTCCTGTTCTGTAGTCGGGGAGAGAGAGAGAGCAAGTGCTCTCCCCCCCTTCGGCCCCTAGTCATAGCTCCACCCCCACTGGATGCAGGGAAAATCATATAAATCCTGTGTGATTAATATTTAACTCGTGAAAAATGTGTCGGTTTACTATATGTACAGATTCCAATAAAAGAAGACACATTTATTTAATTTCAATAAATGCGTTTTGAGATGCTTCTGGGCACTGAAAAAAATCAACCAAAATATGAAATGAACAATGTGTGTTTAAGATATATAAAAAGAAAATATATATTTTTTTCATTTTACAACCATTCCATTGTGTGTAAACATTTTTACAATTATGAATAATCTATGTGATTTAATTGATCATCATCAACATTTTTACTGTGCACATTGTTGAACGCTGGAATTTAAACAATATAGTAATAATTTATAAAATATATGAATTAGGCATTAAGTTATTCAATTTTAAATGTATTGTAGTGACCCTACATTTTATATTATCCAGCCATCATATAGACAGGACCACGTGTACTAGGCTGATGTAATATGGGCTGCAATGTACGTCATTGTGAGCTGGCTCGTTTGGTAGCGTGGCGTTGTAGCTCTGTCTGTTAGCGCCAGTTGGCCGGAAGTGCCGCCCCCCACCGGGTTAAGTCGGCGCGTGCGTCACTTCCGCACAGCTATCACACATTCGATTAAAACAGGGGGAGGGGGCGCGTCATCGGCCACACCCCCACACTCATCCCCACTTTGAATCACGGGGGTGGCAAGCCTGCCAGCCCCCGCCGGGGTAGCCGACCTGGGGAGGCGGAAAGGGTTTGAATGTTTTCCGTCAGTACTCCGTATCGGCCGAGGTTCTGGCCACGGCGGGCTACCTGCCCCATCCAGGGGGCCCAAGGCTCCCTCAGCTTGCTCCTCCGTTGGTCGTCCCAGCACTGATGGTCCAGCCGTGCTTGCCCGCTGATCCTCAGCGACTGTGCCAGCTGCACCAAGTTCACCCGTCGATGATCCCGGGGGTACCCAATGACCTCCTACACCACCAAGTCCTAAGCATCTTGAATCTTGTGGCGGCCTAAGGGATGGTTATGCCGCAACACCCGAGTTCTGAGAGGCCACTCGGGGGCTGCCTTGGCGTCCCACCGCGGGGGTCCACCATTCGCCTGGAGCTTCTCCTGAATCTGATGATAAACTTCCCGGAGCCGACGCCGTCGCTTGCTGTGCCAACAAATGGTCCACAGGCAGAGCTGCCGGTCGGCCGAACAGGAGTTCCGCATTTTAATTGTGTGTATCGACCTTGTGATTCACTATGATAACGTCCAAAATAACTCCAGTTGATATTGTGTTGAACAGACGGCACACTCGCTAAGCAGCGCTGTGTTGAACAGCAGGAGAGGGGCGGGATACAGACTGTACGCGCCCCTGTTGGGGGGAAGGTGGGGGTTATCTGTGGAGAGAAGCGGTACGGCGCGTGGCACGGAGGGATTCATTCGTTAAAAATAGATAACATGACCGCGTTTCCTGCTAGTCCTTTTTTTTACTCAGTAACGCTTGCAAAATAAATATAGCGTACTACGTTATTTGACGGAAATCTTACTCAAGTACGCAAGTAAAACTTTCTACTTTAAAAAGTATAAAGTACCCCAAAAAGATACTTAACTCTGTCATTGCCATGGGAGATATGCCACTTATGCTCTGTATTGCCAGGCAAAATGGCTTATTTCATGTTTTTTCCGAGGCTCACAGAATATTTTCTATGAGGCTTACAAAGTTATGCAATGGCTCATCTTGTAGATGGGAATCTACATTACAACCACCAAAAGGTGAGAGTCTAGAACCTTCCATTCCGGAGATATGATGTGGCCAAGTTAGGCTATATGTGCCATTTTGGGTGTTGGAAACTTCGTTTCCGAGATATTGGCTCTTTTGTGAAGTGTTTGACTTCACACCCAAATATTGATCAGACAACACAAATATTTGTTCCAAATTCTTCCCAACATCCCAAAGTGTTTTGACATTATGTTTAAATATTCACAAAACCACCAGCAGGGGGTAGAACCAACCCAAAGGGTAATTTCTTACACAGTTTTGGACCAAAAACACACCCTATATATTTGCTTGGATAACTTTTGCTACTAATGCAACAGGGGATATATTCATATATTGGTGTAAAGGGTTCCTCTTGAACATATCGCAGAACCGATAAAAAAATGAAAAATATTCATTGAAAATCAACAGTACAACACAGATTGACAATTATATCATTATTATCTATTCCAACATTGCCTTCAATGTATATGGGGAGGTTATAAAATATAAGGATGAAAAATGTGAAAAAAAAACCACCAGCAGGTAGCCCAGATTTGACACAAAGGGGTAATTTGACAATTTTGGACCAAAAGCACATCTTACAATTCTAACTTTTGATAGTAACTGTTCGTGACAGCAGATTTGTTCATATATTAGAGGAAACAGTACCCCATCAACCTATCACAGAACAGTCTGATGTGTTACACACTAACACGCATGGCGCGTCTTCAGCGTCGCTGCTTTGGCGTCGCACCCCTCGCCCTCCCATGACCAGGCGTCCCGAGCCACGTTGTCCACTGCACTTGCAGCCCTCACCGACGGGGAATTAATCCCGATAGATGCACGCAGCGCTTCCTTCTCGCGGGCAATAGACAATGTCTCATCCAACGTCGCCGGGTGCTGCAGTACTGTGTACTCGGGGATCATCGGGGGAAAGCGCCTCCAAAAACTTGTCCCCGGCCAATCGGGCTGCAAACTCGGCCGGGGAATCTGCGAAGATGCGGTGCGCCAGCCGTCATCAAAGCGCCTACTCAGCAATTTCACCAGGCTGGTGTAATCGCACTGGTCTGTCGTCCCGCGCTAGCCCAGCACCTCCAGGGCGTCTCCGTGGAGGCACAAAGCGAGCTGCAGCGCCTTCTCTTCTTCTCCCCACTTAGCCGCGGCCAGCTCGAACTGAGTTAGAAAAGATCGCCATCTCACTGTCCCATTGAAGCGCGGCATCCTCACCCCCTGAATGCACGACGGCGTTGTCCTTGACCCCTCCGCTGACGGTCTGTCTGCATCCGTCGGCATCATCGCGGAGGGTTCCTCCGAAACTGCGTAGCCCAGCGGCCAACTCCCCGACGTGGATGGCCCACATTGCATCACGCCTGCACGCTGTCCCTCGTCGGATGGCTCCATCTTAACTTCCCGGTCCATGTCAGGCAGGACGTGGGTTCGAAGACACTTCTGTCACCAATGTAATGTGAATTGTAATGTGACATAGCTTACCTGATCCAAGACTTTGGGACCGCGTCCATCCAGGGTCGGATGCTGTCTTAAAAGGAGGCGGACTGACGAGGTTTGACGAGCTGCAGCTGAGGGCACTGGGTCCCTCGCAGACGATCCCTCCCCTGTCGATGCTGCTGGTCGGTCCGCAGACGATGCGCTCCGTTTGTCCAGCTCGTCCCGCTGACTCGTAACAAATTGTTGGTTATCCCGGATGACAGATGGTCATCTCAAATCATAAGAAAAAGGCAATTGCAGCAATTTAGGTTATTCAATTGTGTAACAGAAAATTTGAATGAATACATTTTCTCTCATAATGGCGCAATAATAAAAAAATAATTGGTCATCATGAAAGGAGTATGTTAATGATTGATTGCAATGACATTACAACAAATATTGACAGTCAGAAAAGGCCTTTATTAGAAATGAGCAAACAGAACGTATAAGATACTTATTTTCTATCATTTGAGGCATTAAAGAGAAAGAAATAGATGTGATTGTTTATCATTAGGCAATAATCTATGTCGGACAGAAAAAACAGGCGTCTCGTCTTTCACCCATATACTATGAATTGAAGACTACATATTCCATTTTTCATGCTTGCATCACCATCTGAACGGTGCCACTTATCTACTGCACTATGGGGGATTATGGCTGAAAGACAAAATGCCGGACAATTCATTCAATCAATCATGAAGGGGACACATCACCAGACAAGTCAACAATTCCCCTGAATGTTTCAGCCCAAATTCCACCCCATCCTCGATCTTTTAACAGTTTGCAGAATGGGCTACTGGTGGCCTTGTTTCCCATCGCTGAGAAATGTGTGTGCCGTGCACCCGCTGTGCAAGCTGGGCACCCATGACCGAGGTGGTCACGGGTGAGGGGCTGCCACCTAACCAGTAACTAGCTAGCATGCAAACCAATAAACACTACTGTTTATGTGACACTACTGATACTACTTGATGGTGAAATGTGTGGGTAATCCAGGCATTAAATGGCATATCGCGATCAATTTGGTTTTGTAGTGACTCTTTTTGTCTTGCAATTATTATACTGAAGCAGAAAACACATTATTAATGTGTTTTGGGAATCTTCTTGAGTTCTAATATGTGTGAACGTAAATCGTCGGACAGCCGTCCATTATTGAACAGACGTTTGTGAAGGACACATCACATCATACCATGACAGTGTTTACTTGACGTTAGCATAAATGGGGACAGTCTCACTGCTGTTAGACTGATTTCTGTTACTTGAACAATGTGTAAATGATTTTGGCAGAATTTTGTTAACTCTGCGTTTGTGCCAGGGATGTGGATTATCATTGCTTTTTGAAGATTCTAGCGGCATGGCTGGGGTGAACACCACCCATTTGCTCACCTGCTCCACTCATGTTCCATTCATTGGCCGGACATTTTGCTCGTTTTCTTCTATTTTCTTGTATTATTCTCGACGACTGCTGACAGGGGGCCCCCCACCCTAGCGTTCAGCAACGGAGGCGCCCTGTTAGTTGCCCCGTCGGGGAAAAATGAGTGCTGAGGTGAACACCGCTCAAATTACATAGACATGTGTTGATGATATGTTGCCGTGTTCACACCGGTTGCTCAGCAGAGAGACCCATAATCGACCCTTTACATGTATTCTCTTTGGCAACACATAATTCTGTCACTATTTCCTTTTTTAATGGCTTGTAATTTTCAGGTTTTTCGCCCCACATTTTTGAGCATTTTATTTTTTTTTTTGATTTTTTTGTATTTTAAATGCAGTAATCGGAGGCCCCTGCTCTTTAGTGGCCCTGGACTCTAGCTCCAGTTAGGCCTAGTGTAAAAATGGCTCGTCGGTGAGGGTGAGTGAGGGTCAGTGATCTCGCAACAGCTGCGAGCACTGTGAGACTAAGCCACAGGTACAAGACTGTATGGGACTGGAACCAGCAGTCTAACAGTTTCTGCACAGTTTCTGTGGCTTGTTAGACACAACGAACAAGACAGCTGGCTAGGTGTGTGAAATGCTCCACCTATTAACGGCCAACATTACGAAAATCTCAACCAACCCCTCAGGGTGAGAAGATACATTACTTACAAACGCAGAATATAGTTAATACAACAGGAATTGCCCCTTATTGGCAGTTATCTCATCATCATCTCCCCTGATGTTGATGTGCAGATGATGTTCTGTTTTTCTTGTTTAATGTAACTTTCAACCTTTGTGCAGTCAATGCGCAGTGATGTTTGACATGTCGGGCTATGATCACTCTTAAACAACGTACTGCAATCCTGTTACAGTGTCTTCAAGAATGCCTGCGCTGATGCGAAGAAGGTGGAGCGATTCCAGGAGAGTGAGGACCCGAAGAACAAGTCTGAGTCAGAAGTGGTGGATCAGATGATCCGGGAGGCCACCAAAGTCAGCAAGAAATTGAAGAAGGAAAAAGAATACCAAAGGTATGGTGCTGATTAAAACGGTAAACAATATTCAGATGTGAGAGCACCTGGGAACCACCATCCTGTGCCCCTGATTTTGAGGCTGTAAAGTGTTTGATTAAAGATAAGATAAGACAACTATTCCCAGTAACTCGTGTTGGTACGGCGGCACTTCTGTGTCAAGGCAGCAAATGTACCATGTTGGAACCGTGGAACTTCCAAATAAAGCTGTCGGAGAAAAGAAAAGTTGGAACGGAGGAATGTCGAAATGGAGGCGTAACTGTAAGCCATTGTATTGCGAAGCCACAGGTGTTTGAGTGATGAATGAAATAATTGAATTACATATTTGTTTCTTTTGTTTGTAAATTCCAGAAGATGCACAGTGTATAACTTCCATAATCCCTGTGAGATAACGGTTACCTAATCTCTATGAGCATAATTTGAATCGCTGCTCTGTCTCTCAGGAGTCTCCGTGAGGTGATGATGCTCCCGGTTTCATCCAAAATTGAGGCCATATCGACGGTGGCCAAGAACTTGGATAAGAGTGAGGAGATGAACGTCTTCGTGATCATTGACATGATTGCCAATCTTGCTCCCAAGGTCAGTTTGGTCATACCAGGGCCAGATGGGTGATTTAGTCAACATTCTTTTTTTCAATTACTTCTAAAGATGCAGCAACTGATTTAATTCAACAATTTTCCTTAGTGCCATCCTCAGCCCTCTTACTCTTTCCTTGATCCTCTTCGCCCACTCTTGTGCATAGGGAATCAGTGAAGACTCTACTGCAGTCCCATGCTGCCTTTTTAGTCTAGGGGAGTTGGAGCATGACAAGTCCTTTCTGATAGTCATTTCAATTAGCCGACACTCCAGTCAAGAGACGGCGCCATTCCGGGGTAGGGTTAGGAACGGCCTTTCCCGCATGCTGGAGCCGCGGCCCGTGACTTCTTTATGCTCAGCTTAGTGAGACCCCAGGTTTTGCATCCGTAAAGGAGAATAGCCCTCAGGTGATGACCATTTGTTACAAATCACAGAAGTGGGTCTTATGACATCTCAGAACCACCATTAAGTAGTATAAATGGACAATTTAGTATTTGGTCCACAAAGTACACGTTGCGCAGCCAATTAAAAACATGAAATGCAGCAACAAAAACAATATTCTATGAATTGATGAAGTAGTCCAATTTCAAAGTAAAACATTAATTTTTATTGAGCAGCTTCTGCACCTTCAACTCAAGAATGGAACTTGCTGGAAATCTACTGTTTGTTTTTAGTTGAAGAGTATGGATCAAAAAATTACTTTGTTTTCTTGATTCTTATCTTGTTTTCTTTCTGCGACTTTAGGCAGGACTTGTTTTCCTGGCATCTCACCAAACATTACATCTTTTAGTAGTTTCAATGACATATATTCTTGTGTTTTATGACTGTATCAGCTGTTCTGCATGTTGTGTAATTATTGCCATTGCTGGTTATATTTACTACTACTTCAAATGTAAAAGCATTCCTTAAAAATGCCATATAAATGCAGTGGAGATGTGTTGTTGCTATTTTGTTGTGGAGGCTGATTTGAACTGGGAACATAAGATGCCCAATGCCTCGGTCATGTCGGTACAGCAATGTCCAGACTTTGCAATACTTTATGATCAGGGTGGTGGTTCTAGCTGTAAGTTGACTTCGTTTTCAGGTCAATCAGGGGTTCAGAGTTGTCAATGCTCTTTGCAGATGACATGGTCCTGCGAGAGCTGCTGTGAAGAACTTGCATAAACCCCGGTTGACAAATACGTATCAGTATCACAACACCATAGTCAAGCCAAACCCTGTGCCTCATTCACTTGTAACAACTACAGCATAACTGTACCAAACCCAGTGCTCATCCACTTGTAACAACTACACCATAGATCATAATTCATAGTGATGTGTAAATAGAATCACCACCGCTGAGGTGTTGAAGATCCAGCAGCTGTTAATTTAACTTTATGGACGCAGGTGTGAGAGCAAGCCTCTGGTGTACTTTCTGAAGGCACCCACGCAAGGTTTATAGAAAGATGTTTTTGTTGCTGTGGCAACAATGCGGACAGTTTGGATAATTTCACCAACTCCTACAGATGCCATTTTCATCCCATCCACAATAGAACTTGACTTTATATTGTCAAAAATCAGCCCTGTACATTTTCATTACAAGTTACAGGTAGCCCATGATCCGGGCTGCTCTTCTCTCTTGGGCTCTGCTTTCTCCCTCCTCACGGCCCCAGTCCTCCGTCAAATCTTCTCAGCCATCTGTCGATGGGCACTGGAGACGCCTCTCTGTGGCTGTGGACAGCAAGCAGTTGACACCTTTTTCTTGACTAAGGAACCGAGAACTGGCTTGGTCTCTGTGAAAACAGAATGTGTTGGTGTCATAACGCCAATTCATAGAACAGCAGTTACAGATGTAACTTTAAGTTTTGAATGTTCAATTCTGATTGGCAACCAAGCTGCAACACGTTGCTTCTCACATCATGGCGACAAGTAATGCATCATTTTATGTTCAATGCCAATTCATGCATCATTTGATGCTAACAAGACACTTTTCATCTAGTTGCATGGCATTTTCGGGTTCTTTGCCACGCAGCATAATCCCATGGCCTGGGAAAGCCTTGGAGACCCACTGGTTGAACTGGAAGAAGTGGTCGGGGAGAGGGATCTCTAGGAGAAGATTAAATAGACAAAAACATAAAAATTTGAAATCTGATTTCCTGGAAACATTACCCTCTGTGTGTTTGTCTTTGTGTAGGTGTTTGAAGCAGGCGTGAGTGTTCTCAAACATTTCTTCGGGAAGATGAAGGACTTGTTCAACGCCCATGTAGTGCCCTGGATCAACAAAAATGGAGGCTGGGTATACAGAATTCACATTACATGCCGACAATCACATGACATCACATCACTGTATAAAGGACGACACGAGGCAATAGGTTTGAGTGATATGAAGGTCAGGGTTGGGAAGTATTTATGGTTTATTATTTAGAAGAGTTTAAATAATTTACAGATAATAATTTCAAAAAAAAAATTCTGTAAACTGCAATTCAATGATCCCAAATTAAATACATATACACAAAAATACTTGAATTATTATTGGTTAATTGATTTGATTAAGATAAAGTTATACAAATATATATATAATATAACAGGGCATTACTTGTTAAATTAAACAAATACTTTTAAGAAATAGCTTCATGAATCTT
Organism: Bregmaceros cantori; assembly: GCA_900302395.1. NCBI lineage: Eukaryota > Metazoa > Chordata > Actinopteri > Gadiformes > Bregmacerotidae > Bregmaceros > Bregmaceros cantori. Next base: position 22,192 of record OMKY01252653.1, read on the forward strand.
TACCTTAAAGACCACGCTACATGGAATGTGCTAACATTGGTATAAAAACGTCCCCTCAGAAGTTCTGTTAAACGGCCTACTCAATTTGAAATGGATTCAAATTGAGTAGGTTAACCCTTTTTTTTAATGGTGAAAATCTAACCGCTCGTTCAAATGTTAAATATAAACACACACACACACACACATTATTAATATAACATGATAATTTAATTATTTGAATGAACTCATGGAAATACTGTATTATCATGTTCATTTAATACTTATTATGTTACATTATGTTGCTGCTGTGATGATGCTGAAAATGCAAACAAAACAAACGTGTTAATTGAATATTATTACATATTTATCCAAGTGCGTGCGGCGGCTGCGTCCACGCTCACAGCTGATGTGGAGGATGCGCAGTGACGAATCGACTGGGAAGAAATGGTAGTGTGACTGACAGAGGAACAGGCAGAGAGTGATATTTGCATAACATTGTCCGTTTAAAAGTCTTCTATCATTGATTTTTTCCATGGTAATATGCTATCAATCGCCAGCAGATGACAGCTCCGTCCATTGTTATTTACCCCCATACAATGTGAAGTGGTAAGCATACATATACATATGCCTCACCATACGTGCTACCCCCAAAGTTTGTGCCGCCAATAGCCCTGACGTCACCGTGCACCAGCCCTATAGACAACTTGACAAGTCTGGAAGGTCTGTCCTCGGTCGTAGTGGACCTCAAAGTTTTTTTTATCCAGTTTCATCTTACTGAACGTTCTCTCAGCTCCAGAAACGTTCACAGGTAAAGTGCAAAACATGCTAAAAGCAATGCACACCTCTCCAAATATACTCTGCTGGAGCATTTCATATTGTTTTCAGGAGATGTAGAGGCGACATGGTCAAAGGTGGCAGCATTCACCATGTTCAGGCGTCTCACCTGGTAATCAAAGTCAGATACGAGAAGATAACGTCTGTTGGCCCCCTGCTAGTCACTAAACCTTGAATCATCCTAACTTTTCCCCCTATCACGGCGCCCGTCTACTGTGAACACACATAAATCAACAATCCTCTAGCAGAGTGCAGAATATTCGACAGATCCTCAAATATTTCTAAACATTGGTTGGCACTGAAAGGGTTAATAGTACAGTCAGGTTGTTGTAGTACTACATTAGTGTCCAGTGCACATTTCTGATGGAGTTCAATAGCAGGAAGAAATTGTTTGCTCGGTGGTCTTAGAAGACAGGGCTCTGCATGAATTGCCCTCTTCCTGATTCTATTATGAAAAATGTATTGCAGACATAGGTTACATACACTTTAATAAATGGGAATGAAACTATGTTTATTGTTTGTCCCCACAGGAAAAGGTTGCGCTGATGGGCGGCATCGGCTTGGGCATTGCCACAGGAATCGGCATGGCCACAGGAATCGCCATGCCACAGGAATCGGCATGGCCAATTGGCTGGCCGGGAAGGCGTGTATGGCAACCATGTATTGGAGCCCAGGAGCATTCATCGCAGTAGTCGCTGCCCGCAAGGTTATGAACCTATGACCCCACCTCAAAGAGGCTCTGCAACGGCAGCTTTTATTTGATCATGTTGTCTGCGAAGATTGTCGATGACGCAGGTCATTTTTCTGGAATAGAATGAATTTAGCGTCCAAAGGGCTAAATATTATATGGGTCAAAGACCTTTAAGGAATTTCAGTGGCCCATTAAAAAAAAAATTATAATAATTACATATTTGTCCATTCCCAAATATTTGGAATGTAATGTACACATATATTCAAAGAAACATATTTTAGTGTTTTAAAACTTAAATGAATAGGACAAAGGCCTTAAAAATCGAATTTGGTGCGACTGTAATGGATTTCCTTAAATAAGTAATAATATAATAAGTATAAGTTGTTAATAATGATTTGTTATACAGTAAATATATTTACACTAGTCAAAGGCCTTTCTCTCATTTCTCGTAGAGGCTGCTTATCTAGACATTCCCCCAGCAGCAATCTAACTTTGCCCGGCTCAGCAGAAGCTGTTTTCAACTCCCTTTCCTCATACAATAACACTGTGTGCCTTTATTTAATACCTGTTGGTGCGGCAAGGCCTTGCAGCAAACAAGAATTCAGGACTCTCTCACTCACTCCATCTTGCTCCATTTCCTACAGTTGATGTGATTGGACAAAATGTATTACCCACAGTCCTTTGCTCTATTCTGATTGGTTGAGAGCCTCTCTCTCTCCCTCTCTCTGTTGATCGAAGGTTTTAAAACATGATGACTTCTGTGAAATAAACGGAGATTTACTGCTTGACATCAGAGTTGGTGTGTGTGCTTGTATATTACATACTCCCCTTGTCTGTTGAGAGAAAAGGTTTAAGTTATAGCTGGATTCCTTCCAGCCATACTTAGCAATAACTTTTACCAACAAAGTAGTTAAATTAAGTGTTTTGGAAAGCATTACTCATTCCTTACAATTTCCAAAAATGTTGACATGTAGAAAGACTTATATTAAAATAACTAAATGTGCAAAATGAATTAAAAATAAGCATTTGGAAGTTGTTTGACTGTAATCCTCAGGGTATAGTTGACTGATGCAAGATCCTCCCGAAGATTATAGAAAAAAAAGTACCATAATTGTATTTTCCAGATGGTTTCACCAATGAAATGTATGCTCAAATGCTGTAACTTCATGAATAAGTGGAAAAAATGCTTGAAATTATTCCAAATAGGGCAAGGGTTATATTTGAATAGTTTCAATATGATTTAGTTGTAGACGGTAAACCCACATGATATTTTCATGCTTCAAATCGCAGAAAAAGCCCAATAATCAACATATTTTAAAACAATGAGCATGGGCCAATGTAAAAGGAAAGTATTAGAAATGCATGATCACCCGTGTACCACTCTTCCTAAATTGAATGTGAGCATACTATTGTGTTCATGGTGTGATGGTAATTTCTGTATTCCATGTTGTCCTTCGAATTAATCATTGCATTACTTAATCATTCATTCATTCATTTGATTAAAGCTACAACAATCCATTGCTTCATTGTGTTTTGTAATGACTGCAGAGATTCTTAGTAATAACTATTTGTGTGTTTACTTTTAGGTTGCTATTTACGGGACAGTCTATGTAGGACCTATTCAGACAGTCTATGTACAGGGACAGTCTATGTAGGCCTAGTCGGACAGTCTATGTACAGGACAGTCTATGCACTGAGACAGTCTATGTACAGCACAGTCTATGTACATGGGCAGTCTATTAGCAGGGACAGTCTATGTACAGGGACAGTCTATGTACAGGACAGTCTATTAGCTGGGACCTTCTATGTACAGGAAGAGTCTATATACAGGACAGTCTATGTACAGGACAGTCTATGTGCATGGGCAGTCTATTAGCAGGGACACAAGATTTTAGAAAAACTATTCAATAACAGACTGGACTCATTCATAGAAAAACACAACTCTCCGACAGTCAATATGGATTCAGGTCAAACATGTCAACATCACTGGCCATAATAGAAACAATGGAGCAAATTACAAACGCAATAGAACAAAAATAATATTCACTAGGATTTTTTATTGATCTGGAGAAAGCATTCGATACTATTAACCACCAAATATTAATACAACAATTTGCAAGGTATGGAATCAGAGTCACTGTGGCCAAATGGATGAAAAGCTATCCATAGATATAGACATAGACATCAGTTTGTAAAACTGGGTGATGTTTGTTCCGCGTATATGGACATTACTTGCGGAGTTCCCCAGGGCTCGGTATTGGGTCCTAAGCTATTCACCCTCTACATCAACGATATGTGCAGGTTATCCAGGACACTAAAAATGGTGGTATTTGCGGATGATACCAATATATTCTGTTGTGGAAAAAGATTACAAGAACTAATAGACCATGCTACATCAGAACTGTGTATACTAAAGAGATGGTTTGATAGAAATAAATTATCACTAAACCTGACCAAAACACACAGCCAGATTAGACTGCTGGTGATTGGGGTTGAAATAGAAAGAGTGTATGAAAACAAATTAGGAGTGTTAATTGACAAAAAGATTAACTGGAAGGCTCACATAAAACATGTAAGCACAAAACTATCCAAAAGCATTGCAGTTCTGAGCAAAGCAAAACATCCTGAACTTTGTCAGGAACACACCAATAAACTTTCTTGAACTCAAATCTGTTAAAACTAAGGGACATAGTGGATTAAAAAACTGCTATAATAATGTACAAAGCCAGGTATAAACAATTTCCAAGAAACATCCAAACCCCAAACAATGTTTAGGGATAGGGAGGGAGGGTACAGCCTGAGGGGACAGTTAAATTTCAAAACTATAAATGCACGAACAACAATGAAATCGTTCTGTATTTCAGTATGTGGAGTAAAAATCTCTGGAACAGCATTGAAGTGGAAATTAAGGAGAGCCCAAACATTCACACATTTAAAAAAAGGTACAAAAAATGCATTATAATGAGGTACATGGAGGAAGAACGGGGTTCATAATTGGTGGGAAGTAGGGCGTGTATGTATAATGAACCATAGTGATATACGTGTATGTAGCATAGCATACACATAAGGGTATGCAGCATAGCATATATGTGTATGTAGTTACATTCTAATGCTGCTTCTGCTAAACAAGGGGTGGGAGTACTAAGTTTTACTTCTTCTCACTCCTTTTCGAATATTAAGAGCATCAGCATATCTTTATTTCAGATTGTATTATTGTGTTTCTTCATTTGTAATGAATTTAATTTGCTGTTATTTTGTGTGTGTGTGTGTGTGCTAATATTTGAAGTAAACTTCATTCATTCATACAGTCTACGTACAGGACAGTCTATGTACAAAGACAGTCTATGTACAGGACTGTCTATTAGCAGGGAGAGTCTATGTACAGGACAGTCTATGCGCAGGGGCAGTCTATGCATTAGTCACATTTGGTTGCGTACCCTATGGTTGTTTTTTACATGATTATGGTCGAATATTGGATATTTATTCTATGCATTTCTTAAAGTGCTTACTACGGTCTCTGTGACATAGTCACTTTGTTAGCCCTTGTGTGGTTTACTAGGACCCACATTTTAGACACAGCTTGTGTATTTAGGCTTTGTCCTCCTGGTTCATCTTTCCCTAATCTGGACTTGGGTTACAGTTAATATTTAGTTCCCTTGTCTTGAGTGTGTTGTCATGAATGTAGCTCTTTTAGGGGCCTTGTGACCTGGTCCCTTCTGTATTCAGCCACTAATTTGGTTAGAAGTGTTAGAGAGGGGGAATACTGCTGCGAGCAGCGCTATGCACTGCGTTTCCGGAGGCTAGCAATATGGGGGCGATACTGCCCCGCGAAGGCACTGGGTGCCGCCTTCGGAGGAAGCTACAAAGTCGTGGTAGTGCCAACACCGGTAGCATATATAAACAGCAGGCGGACATTGGATCAGCCTGCTTACATTTTCTGGATAAGAGGATATGTATCAAAGCAAAGTTTGCTATTAACCATCCCATAGCTAATCGAGTTCCTAGTTAGCGGTTGTGAATTTCTCAGTGGCAACAGGTTGTAATGTTAAAAGCGATCTATGTACATGCATGTTGGATGCGCAATTTGCATGCGTGTCTAGCTCTATATAGTTCATCAACTCTTTCCAACAATTAATCTCGATTTAACCACCAGGTTAAATCGGGCCGCTGATCGATGAATAAAAACCACTTCAAGTTAGCAAACGTTTCGTGTCGATCGCAATATAACTCGTGTGTTAGTACCTCCTATGAGATCAGTCCGACGGCAGATCGTATTGCCCCCCCCTCCCCCACCTTCAACTGTTTCCGCTAACCCTAATAAATAAAGCTAGGAAAAAACATTCTAAACAGGCTGGAAAAAACATTTAAAAATTGTGTGTGTGTTGGTGGGGTTTCAGTTTCACAAACTGATTTGGCGTTAATAATTTTTTTATAGTTGCCGGGCGTGGCCTTGGGCAGCAGCGCTGAAGCGTTATGTTCATAGATGCTATGGTTAGCACAATGGCACACCAGGAATGCAATCGGTGAGTACATATTTCAACAGGCTATGTTTTTACCCTACATAGATGTGCTTGTACCTCCTATGAGATCAGTCCGACGGCAGATCGTATTGAGTGTTGTTCATATGCAGTCAATCAGTGCTATGCTAAAAAATTATACCGGGTTCGATTCCACCGGTTGTGTTATGTACTGACGAGTGTTGTTATCCTCACCAAACAAATGGTATTGATCATTTTTGAGCGAGCCTCCATTCACACTCGCATTTATTCTGCCACTAGTTCGGCGTATATTAAAAAATAAAAATAAAGCCTAAATTAAATCTCTTTTCTGATTTAAAGCCAGACATGTAATTGTACTTGCGTGTCTTTGACTCGAACTGGAATGGTTCCAGAGCAAAGCACACAGGGTCCTGAACACCAAGCACGTACCTTTAACATACATTCATACACCAATATTCAATGTTTGATGGTAGTCTGAATAACTACCATCAGGAATCAATCATGACACTAAATACTGTAACGAATGGCTGTCCCCTCGTGTAGGAGCTGGGAATAGAGGAACTTACATCGGCAATAGCTGAACTCAGCCATTGCCAAGGTTCGTTCGGACTCTATTTAACGGCCGCGCTGGTACATGCTGAGACACCAATGGTGTCAAACCAGCATGCACCGCGCTGGTGCATCTCATCACACTGCCCCCTTCTGACATGGCTCTCGTCCCGAGAGCCGCTCCAACTCCACGGCGCCTTTCGCCTGATCAAGCGGCCCCGCGGCCATCCCGACCGCTTGCGGTCCGTCAACCACTTCCTGACACCAATGTAATGAAAGGCTGTCCCCTCGTGGAGGAGCTGGGAATAGAGGAACTTACATCGGCAATAGCTGAACTCAGCCATTGCCAAGGTTCGTTCGGACTCTATTTAAGGGCCGCGCTGGTACATGCTGAGACACCAACGGTGTCCGACCAGCATGCACCGCGCTGATGCATCTCATTACAATACCATATTTAGCGCATTCTGAAGTTATACGAGTTAGGACTGCTAGCACTGTTGCCTCAGTGTAAAAGGGTCCTGGGTTCAAATCCCAGCCCACCCAGGTCCTTTCTGTGTAGAGCTTGCATGTTCTCACCGTGTGTACGTGGGTCTCCTCCGGGCGTTCCGGTTTCCCCTACGACCAAAAACATGTAGTTATGGACAGGTGTTGAAAATTAGCACTGCATC
>OMKY01252654.1:0-17605 GCA_900302395.1 Bregmaceros cantori
TTTATTATACATAGAAAAATATATAAATATTCATTTGCTTACATATTTTGCTCAACATATTGCAGGAAAGTAAAAAAAGTTGAAAATATTCTGTTGCGAACCAGCAAATACTGCCGCCATTTATTTTATAAAACGACTTCAAGTAGTTTTTTTGTGCAGTATTTAGCCTTAGATGGAGTTTAGCGGGTCGGCACGACTGTCCCGTCCTCGACCGGGAAAGGGTTCCGTGAGACGGGGTCGTTCGACGCCCGGCCTGGAACGAACCTCCAGCGGCGGGCGCCACGGCCGGACGCGCGCGTCAAGCACTGCGGGCCAATCTTTCAGAGAATGTCCGCGAGGACGCTCCATCCGCAGGCGAGACCGCGAGCCGCGGGGACAAACACGCCGGCATAAGTTCACGTGTTGTAGACGCCAAGCGAGAGAGGGGGGACGAAGGTGGGGGTGGAGTCTTCAGGTGGTGGGTTGAACCACTCCATCACTGTTTGAAGGGGTGGAAGAGCTGACTTGTGGGAGAATCCAAATCTAACATTTTGGTGTTGTTCTGCCCCACATATAGGGTTGTGGCTGACGTGTCTTTATCACAATTCAAGGATACTTTTCTGGGTGGTTGGGTATGGGTAGAATATGAGGTTAATCAGCAGATTGGTGGTGTGGGACAATCTGAGATGGTGGCCATGCAGTGAGGAGCTACCGAGCAGCTGGACTTTGGTTAGTAGCTCAAGGGCCCCTGTCTGACATTTTTGGGTATTGATTGAAACAGGCGTCAGCCTGTGCAGTTATCCTGGTGTATCAATAGGCCTGACGGACGTGGAATCAGGCCTGGTCTCAGTTTTTCAATCTCTCCCTTGATGATTCCAAATATAATTGTGCTAAAAACTAAGTCATAAGGTATTATTTGAAAAAATTAAAGAAACCCTGTTAGTATGTGGTTAGTTAATTTCAGGTGACCTAGTTAACTCATCCAGTTCCAGGTTTTTTTTTAAGATCCATAGAAAATAAGATTCTGTGTCATAGTCAACAAAAGCACATGGTAAAAGAAACTTCAGATTCTCCTTTATCATCTACCCATTTCCATTCTTAAGTTATAGCCTCCAAAACATGGGTGGGTATCACTAAGAACTGCAGATTTCTCAAATAAATGCGTGTGAAGTCCCCATGATGGCCGCTGGGTGGCAGTATACGCTGCCACTATACGCTCCTGTAATAAAACCCAAAGACGCGACACAGCGTCTTTGACACTCAGTCGTACTATTCACAAAAACGAGGAAACACATATTTGGCACTCAATGAGTTAAAAGGCTGCAGTGACGGCATCTTCAGTGAGGCTCAGTCTCAGTGTCACAGTCGAGTAAGGTGTTCAGAGAAAGTGACCCTGGCAGTTTTATTGGTAAAGCACGGCCCATGGCCGAGGCGTAGAAAGACTTGTTTTTTTATTTGTGTTTATGAGCTATAAAAACAGAGCCGGGAGCCACATCGCTGCCCCTCGCTTTATCACATACAATATTAAAAACATATTTGAACAGAACAGTGCGAGAGAGTTGTCGCTCAACAGAGGACCCGCAATGCTGATGCAGACAGCTGAAAATAAATTCATTAAATAGCCTCGAAACGCGATAGAAGCATCAATAAAACCCCAGAAATATTATACAGCCAGGCTTTCTGAAGGAACTGTGACATCACAAAGACCTTGTACAGTACAGGCCAGACTGGACCAAACAAAAATGTGGCCATCTTTCATTCTGCCATTTTGTTGGCCTCCAAAATGGTATCAGTTCATGAACCTACCCTAGAGCTTTAACACACTGAATCTGGGACAAATCCATCCATCAGTTCTAAAGTTATCGCGTTAACACGGAGCATCTGCCACAGCATTTTCCATTTTATTGACAGGATTACTTAGGGGGGACTGTCTGCGCCTGTGAACTGTGCCTGTGCTGGGTGCGGATGCCTTACCGACTGCAACACAGAGCCAGCATTATGGCACCTAAATTTGGTGGATATATCCTGCCACAATGATAATTGGGCGGGCTCTACCACAGAAGGAAGGTACTTTATTTAGTCACACATACATGTACAGTGAAATTCTTCTTCCACGTTTATCCCATTCCTGAGGAGCGGTGGGCAGCCGCGGTGCAGCGCCCGGGAGCCAACTCCAGATTCTGGGCCAGTGCCTTGGATAGGGGCACTGACTGGAGCAGGTTTTTTAGTGGTTTGGGAAGCCGGAGTGCCTGGAGGAAACTCACACAGACACAGGGAGAACATACAGAAAGAACCTGGGCTGGGATTCGAACCCAGGGCCTTCTTGCTGTGAGGCAGCAATGCTAACCACTAGAACAAATGAATCGTCCACGTATCACAAACGCAGAACATGTAAATTAAATGAAGTTATTAAATCACAGTGCAGTAGGTGTGACAAGTGCCGTGGAGGCCCACACCTCGCATCAAATACAAAGCCCACCTTAATGGGGCGCTGATTGGATCGGCCGAACGTGGACAACAATCTGATTGGTCAGGCTGCTTTATCCAGACCCAATGGACCGACCTGCCGTGAGCAATGTGTGGACGATTGTTGGTTCTGGCTCACTAACCACGGTACCGACGTGCTGTCCGGTTTCAAGCGTCTTGCAGGAATCTACAGAGTGTTGTGGAATTCTTTGTGAGCAGACAGACTTCTACCTTTGGTTGTTCCACAGAACTCATTTTAGTTTGTCTAGGAGATCAAATCCAGACTAAAGACTTTAAGCAGCTGCCCAGACCTGCAGATGGACCGAAGAGGCTTAGAGCTAATAAAAGTTCCTCTCTTTATTATGACAGACAGAGCCTTCTCCCAGAACCTCACTGGTCATTTTTTACTGACAGCTTTCTGTCTGGAGCAGTGATGTCAGGAAGTTACAGTAGGTTAGATTTTAGTAATTTTCAGTAACTAGTAATCTGACACATTGCTTTAGTTAATTAACCAAATCACTTTAGTTAATATTTATTTATTTAGTAGGTTATTGTTTGGGTACAAGCACCATTTTTCTAGTATACACTAGCATGCAATGCTAATGCACTAAGCCAGCATACAGTGCTAGCGCACATTGCTAGCGCCCTATGCTAGCATTGAACGCTAGTTCACAATGCTAGCATTCAACGCTAGCGCACTGTCCTAATGCACAATGTTAGCGCACTATGCTAGCACACAATGCTATAGCAATATGATAACACACAATTCTAGTGCACTATGCTAGCGCAATGCTATAGCAATATTCTAACACACAATGCTAGTGCACTATGCTAGCACACAATGCTATAGCAATATGCTAACACACAATTCTAGCGCACTATGCTAACACACAATTCTAGAGCACTATGCTAGCACACAATGCTAGCGCTCTGCAGTTTTGAAGTTCTACTTTTTTTTCCAGTTAATTTTTGGGCGCAAGCGCAGTTTTTCATTCTTTATTGAAAGAGAAATCGGAAACTGAGACGAAGACTCGGGGGGAGACATTCCGGCTTTTCTGCAGAGGGGATTAGAACCTGCGGAGCTCCTCGACCCGTTGTCTGGAGACGTTCTCTATAACCACCAGCCCCCGCGCGCGCCCCCTAGTTCAACAAAAAAGGTCGAAAGTACCTCAAAAGTTCCAGCTAACAGCCCCATAGCACAACAAGCTAGGACAGCGACTGCACCAAGCTAGCCAACAATGCTAGCACCCAATGTCAACTCAAGGATGCCTTAGCCTGGGGAGTTTTATTTGGGAGCAGCTCGGCTGGTGACGCTCGGAATTAGCTGCCAGAAAGGGTTTGAGCGACGTCAAAGCCTCGGCGAACATCACAGATTATGAATATCTTGGGAATAATAACGATCAAAACGAATCACATTAAAAAGTATCAGGCAGAGGGGGCGAGCCAGGAATAACTCGCTCAAAGAAACTATTTCATTGTATTTCATCATCCCTGTTCCCGTTGAAGCTGCGTTGTTGCGCTCGGATAATCGCTAATCAAGAAGGCTTAACTTGCTTTCAGAGGCTGAGAGAGGCGTGGAAACAAATTGACAAGCTTTTTAACTTCTCGCACGTGATACATTTTGAGCCAGAACACATATTAAACTTGAGGTAGCATGACTAAAAACCTGTAGAAATAAACTAAGAACAAAGACACGGAGCAAATAGAGGTTGTTCCAAGGTTCCGCAGTTTGAAATGCTAGCATACAATGCTAGTGAAGTGGGCTAGCATAACATAAAAACTATGCTAGTGCACCATGCTAGCAAACAATGCTAGTGCACCAAGGTAGCATGCAATGCTAGTGCACCAACGTAGCATACAATGCTAGTGCACAAAGCTAGTGAATGAACTATGCTAGCACATAAAACCTATGCAAGCGCTCTAAGCTAGAACACAATACTAGTGAACCAAGGTAGCACACAATGCTAGTGCACAAAGCTAGTGAACTATGCTAGCACATAAAACCTATGCTAGCACACAATGCTAGCGCACTAAGCTAACACACAATGCTAGTGCACCAAGGTAGCATACAATGCTAGTTCACAAAGCTAGTGAATGAACTATGCTAGCACATAAAACCTATGCAAGCACACTAAGCTAGAACACAATACTAGTGAACCAAGGTAACACACAATGCTAGTGCACAATGCTAGTGAACTATGTTAACACATAAAAACTATGCTAGTGCACCAACAATGCTAGCACACAATACTACTGTACTCTTCTAGCATACAATGCTAGTGCACAATGCTAGCAAACAATGCTAGTGCACCAAGGTAGCATACAATGCTAGTGAATTATGCTAGCACATAAAAACTATTGCAGCAAGGTAGCATACAAATCTAGTGCACAATGGTAGTGCACTATGTTACCACACTATGCGAGAGCACTATGCTAATGCAAGCTTTTAACTTCTTCCACATAGTACATTTTGAGCCAGAACGCGCATTAAACCGGAGGGAGCATGACTAAAAAACCTGTAGAAATAAAACAAAGAACTCCGCGGTTTGATAACCACACGCGCCGGCATCCCGAAGATTCGTTTGAAGTACAATAAAACACCACAAATAGCACACGGCGCGCACACCTTCCACCTGAAACAACAGCGGTTGAAGCGAGACACCTGGGAGCAGGCGTTGCGCCGAGCTGCATAATTGCATGCTTAACTTTGAGTGTGCAAGTGCATTTGAAAGTCAAGTGTGTTCCATGCTGGGAATTTTGGGGAAAAAGTCAGAATGACAGACTCTTGGCGGGACATTGCAGGCGTGAGTGGCAATCTACGCTTGAACTTTTTTGGGGGGGATGAAAGCAACTGAGTGTGGCGGTTACTCCAATTTTAAAATCTCTGCACTGGCTCCCTGTCTGCTTCAAAATTGACATTAAAATACTTAATCTTATTTAGCTGATCTGTTTGTACCATATCAGCCGTTGTAGAACCTGAGGTCCACCGGCACAGGCTCTTAGTAGTTCCACGAGTTAATTCCATATCACATGGAGAGGACGCATTCAGCTTCTATGGCCCTCGACTATGGAATGGTCTACTGGAGGCCCTCAGGGCTGTGTAGACTGCCGCCGTTTTCTCTTTGACCTGGCTCATAACTAGGATGTTGCCGTCGTCGGTACATCAGCCTACTGTATGTCTGTCTGTGGGTAAGTGTGTGCCTATTTGCTTATACTGGGAGGCTGTGGGTAATGTTGTACTGTTCAATGTTCTGTTTCTGTAAAGCATGGAAGATTCTATACAAATAATGTTTCAGTTTGAGTTTGCTAATAAAGTTAATACATAAGGCAAAGCATCGTGGGAGCGGGAAGCTCACACAAAGGATCATGGGATGGAGTTAGAGCTAACCTGGCAAGCTAGAACCAACGTATCGTCCACGCATCGCGCGTGACTAGACGCGCGTTGTCTGCCAACCAGGCAGACAAATCAGATTGTCGAACAGCGCCCCGTTAAGGTGGGCCTTGTTCGAATCGAGAGGTGGGCATCCATGCCACGTGTCACACCTACTGCGCTGTGATTTGATAGCTTCATTTGATTGACACTTCTTTCAAGCCTGCCTGACGATTCATTTGTTCGGACTTGCCGGGCTAAGTTAGAGCACCATATACTAGTCGATTGCCTATGATAGTTGGTTGTGCAGCCTATTGCTGTCGGTTAAATGACTGTGTATCCAAATCTGAAAAGATCTGGAGACAAACAGGATTAAGTCCGATTCACGTTCTATTGTTTAAAGGTGTCTGCATGTAGTTACTATGAAGGATAGTTTTTGCCTGTGGGTGCCCTTACACCCTCCCCCAAATACTCACGCCGCAAGAACTTGTGTCCAGAGACCAATTGCCGCGTGACCAATATACACACACACACACAAACATAAATACACACACACACTGAGCGCGCATGCTCGAGAGAGAGCACTTCCACGACAGACGACCGAAAAATATGTGTGTTACTAAATTCATGTCTTTGATGTTGGGATTTGCCATTGGGTGCTCATCAATTCCCTTGGGTGCCCGGGCTCCGGAGCACCGATGAAGTCGGCGCCTACGCTGTGAAGCATCACAGCTTCATTTCTGATCAACGCAAAATGGATGCCTTCGATTTGAGACGGTACTTGAACTGCGACACAGCCAACTCCACTGTACTCTACATTACTCAACACAAACGCAAGCTCACATCTTTATTTTTTTATTAATTCTGTCACTTGTGTTTGCATATCAGGAAATGTTTTGACTATTTAAAAAAAAAAAACACGATCATTTTATGAACAGTGTAAACATTGGTTACCTAGAAAAAAAAAAAAAAAGACAACTTGCAGTGCTAACCATTTCCATGCAATTTGCACAGTTGTTCGTAGGTCCAAATTATGTCTAAAAAGCTAATAATATAAAAAGGACAATTTTTTCTTTTATAAAAAAAATAAGACGGCAATAAAACAAAACAAAAAATGACCTCCATGTGCAATTCAAAACACGTTTGAAATGCATTTGATCTTGTTTTATATTGGCTAAAATTAGTTTTACTCTTGGTGAACCGAGATGCGATGGTGAGGGTTGCTCAACACAGTTTTCGTTGGGTGGCTAGAGAAAGAACGTCAAGACTAGAGCAAAAAAAAAAAAAAAACTTTGCAAACTAAAGCTTTACCATCTACTGTACATATAATTGCTTTTTAAACCTTCATGACAGAGTGAGTGGCTAGTACATGGTTTTCTATAATTATTGATATAATAACATTTTTAATTAATTATAATAATAGTAAAGTTGTGGACACATTTAAGAGATTACTAAAAACCTACCAGTTAACCAAAGCTTTCTCCTAGTTACACTGTTTTATTTATTTATTTACACCCACATATTTTTCATGCTTTTTTTCTCTGCAGCACTTTGATTCATAAGACTGTAAAGTGCAATGTAAATAAAATTAATAATTACCATTACCAGGGTACTGATGTGTGAAATGTATTCACAACCTGACAATACAGGGATTTCGATTTACAGAGTGAATGATTATAACGCTTTTAAAAACAACTGTTGCAATCGTGCAACATGATTACAAATTAATAAATATGAATAAAGTAATGCATGTGGCGCCATAAACAAAACAATTAAAACCATATTTCTGCAAATTTTGTAATTGACTTGTTTTCTCCAGTTTCACGGCAGCAAGACAATATTTACAAATAGTTATTGATTTTTAAACTCTTTACACAAAATATATACATTTTTTAAAAATGCCATTGACACCATTAAAATACCTCATGGACCAAAAAAAGGGTTAATACACCTCGACTTAACAATTAATGAAATTGATTGTTATCTGTAGTTCAAGTTCCATGTAATGTAAATAAACTGTAAGTGTTCGTTGTACATTGTGACTGTTCTTAGATTGACTGGAATGCTTCTAGAGACCTAGCCAGGTTACCAGACCGCCACACTCTGTGATCGAATAGACCAGGGTTACTCAATTGGTGGCCCCTGGGCCAAATCTGGCCCATGGTAGAATTCTGAGAAAGTGGAAAAAAATATGTTTTTTTTGTTTTTGCATCAACATGTTTTGTCTATCCGAGATGCTGTTCTTTACCTTGCCAGAAGCACTGGAGATTTGTTGTTGAGGCTAACTGAGATTCTGTTCTTTACCTCAACAGATGTACTTTAAATGTGTTGTGAGCTGCTGCTGTTTACCACTATTTGTGTGTTGTTGTTTCAGATGATGCTTTTTACCAACAAGAAAGCACCATTGTTGCATAGACTTGAAGCCCGTTTAATGGGAAGTATACTAGTTACTTAGGCCCATCGCTCCCAGTGGAGCATAGGGAAGTATGCTACTTTAAATAAAAGTTATGAAAATGTGGTTTTGCGTTGTGTCAAGCTGTACAAATATGCCGGAGGTTACTGAAGGGAGGAGGGGCGGGGTGGGGAGGCATGCAGTCCAGTACCTGCTCTGGCCCCTGGCCCATTGGGTTTCTGACAATGTGGCCCTATGAGCAAAGTCGTTGTATAGCCCTGGAATAGAGATCTTGCTTTTAACTAGGATGCTAGTGTCATCTGCCTTCTTGCTTTTATTGAGAGGTTGTGAGTCATTTTGTACTGTTCTTTGTGAAGCATTTTGTGTTGCTCTGCATGAAAGGTGATATATAAATAAATAAAGTTTGAGTTTGGTCAACGTTGAGTCATCTGACAATAAACTTGATTGTGGAAGTGAATATAAACATGTAATGGTGTGATTTGGGTTTTCATAGCCTGGTATTTACAGGGCAAGTTGGGCTCATTTAAAAAAAAGTGGTTTCCTCAAATGCTTAGAACAAAGGTTCTGGGCCAACGGTGCCTCGGGTGAGTTGACCATTTGACAGATTCTAAAGCAACTTCCATGTTACACGGTACGGTGGTATGATTTCAGTGGAAGGATGCCACCATCACTAGCCCCATTTACATGAGTCAAAAAACGAAATTCTAATCCAATTCGTAGGTGAATCTGATTCAACACTGCTCATGTATACAAGTTAAGCGGCCTCCCGGGGCAAAGGCGAGCCCCGCCGGGGCGTCGGCGACCGTCTCGTGAACCCCGGGTCGTGAATGCGATCCACGCCCGACTCCGGCACCGCACCAAGGCAGCATTTACGCTCCAAGCAACCTGAGAGTTTACACCGGAAAAGCCTCGTCTTCTCCGTTACCTATAGGTGTAGCAAGCAAAAACCTTTGCACTTGCGCAAAGAAGCCTTTAATCAGATCCAAAATACTTTGACCCTGTAAATGCAGTGTGAACCACATCCATGTGTACAGATGAAGGGGATTATTTGATCCGACTATAATCAGGTCCAAAATAAAACCCCATGTAAACAGGGCTAATGTTAGATGTTTGGTATGGTGGTATGGTTTCAGCGGAAGGATTTTATCGATGTGTGGCAAAACTGCACGCTGTACAATGGCGACATGAAGAGCTCCATGATGATGGCCCTTCCTCTTCATCTTATTTAGTTAATGGTTGTTGCTGCAGTAGGTGTTTTTATATGTCTATTGCTCGGTTCTTTCACCTGCTAAACGTACAAAATGCAATTTAAACTACATCCAAAAATGGCAAAAAAATGCCAAGGTTCGGCTAAAGATTAGTTGGATTGTTCAAACAGTGGTAAAAATTGCTTCTGTACATAGCTTCTTTTCAGCCAAATTCTGGCACACACAATTAACAAAACACACACAAAAAAAAAAAATGTACGTAGATGTGAAGAAAAATCGAACACACTAAAATCAAAGCATCAAATCATCAAGTCTCGGTGATCAGTGGACCCCACAACACCATCAACAGCTTGTGTTATTAAAAAAAAAAACAGTCTTAGAGTTCCATGGTTGTTCAGGCAGTGGTGATGGTGGTGAGTGACAAGGCGGTTACACCAATGAGAAAACAGACATGGTGAAGTAGGCGGGATGCAGGAAGTGATTAGTGACGTGGTGTCCGGTCCTGCATGCAGACGACGACAGGGTAGAGGAGGGTGGGGGAGGGTGGGAGTGTTAGCAACGTTAAACCTCGCACTGTGACGACTGCACATCTTACCGTCTAGTCTTACCGTCAATCATATGATTGAATCGATTGAAAACTCACTCCTGATGTCTGTATAGCTGCCTGTGTAAAGTCATCGTAGTGGACCGAAGTGGCTGAATTTGTCCACTTACATGTACTACAGCTGGTTCTGTGACCCATTACGCATTATCCACCCCTCTTCACTCACCATGATAAAGTCACCCACCATTTTTGAACAGTGGGAGTACACGCCTACGGTGTTTTTTTTTTAAAAAGGATGGTGATAACTTGCGCTATTGAACACCCAAATCTTCTAGTGCGCAACCGGTTCCATTTACTCATCCGCATCGGACTTACGAGTGAATGCAGACATCCCATTGATCCAGAACAACATGTGACCACACCGGGCAGTGACTTGAAGTCGTATTTGTGTGCATTTTATCAATATTTATGCAAAACGGTGAGCGAAGCGAGGTGGATAATGGGTAATTGGTCACAGAGCGAGCTGTAGTAAGTGAATTTTGAAACAGTGTGTGCTTTTTTTGTGACAAATTCAGCCACTCCGGTCCACTACGATGACTTTACACAGGCAGCTATACAGACACCAGGAGTGCATTTACAAAGGACTGGACAAAATGACAGCATGTAAACTTGTCTATATAAGAGGCAAAACATAAATGTATGTCAATAATACATTTTGATAATATCATTTGCAAAGATATTATTGAATGTAGGGGATATCCCTGCTTGATATGTTGACATGTCTATGCCAATGCCATTTTATAAGTTATATGCTGCTTTTCTTTCTTTTCTGTTGACCTTGTTCACTATCTGTTGATCTCGAGTGAGTTCTTTCATACCCAACTAAAACTCTGAGTGTGTACTGCTGCCATGTATATGCAATATGGAGAATTAAAATGAATCTTGAAATAACTTTAATACTTGGTAGCAGAGAGTTTTGCAGTATCTCAAAGGACGATTGTTAATTTGTGTTTCTGTGGGAAAATGTCGACACATCTTCCATAGATTTCCAAGGGCAATTGTCATTTTTAACCATATTGTTTAGGATTTAATGATGCTATTTACTCATCCTGAGAAGTTTGGTGACATTTGGTGACAAAACCGGGATTGGTTGTTACAATATAATCTAGTGTTGGGTCAAATAACCCCCCTGTCAGAAAGGGTTTAAAAAGAGGCTTTAGTTTAATTCTTGTACACATTGAAGATCACAGCCTAGGAAATAAACCCTAGTATTTTTGTGTTCATATTCAATGCTTGATGTTGGAAAAGATGTTTTGCTGTCAAGCGATACCTCAAAAGTCATTTTTATATCCTTTCTAAGGAGGCCTTGCGCACCTAGATTGGTAAAACAATTTCTTGGGACTTGAAAACAAATTGCAGCAAACTTCTCATGGTGCGATAATAGCATAATTAAATCTACGGGAAAATAGAGACAGAGTTGCCCTTTAATGGCCAGCGCACACCACTGCAATTCCCTGCAAGCTGGCAGTTGCATGGAGTTGCAATGGTGTGCACAGGCCATAAGAACGGTTAGTGGCGGCTCGACGTGCCGATGGTGAAGAGGTGAGGGTAGAGGGGGGTCACACGTGGGGGACAAACTGTGGACACGGCGTGGCATGATTCCCGTGTGGGCCTTCGTGCGCGGCGGACCTCAGACACTTACCCATTGTTGCTCGAAGCTGTACGTCCGCCGCCGGTCGTCGGGGTCTTCCGGCGGTGCGGCCGTCGTCGTCGTGGTTTGGGACTGCTGGAACTCGTGTCTCAGGCGTTGTATCCGATCGTGGTTGCTAGGCGCGAGTCGGTTGCTACGGGAAGAGGAGAGAAACAGAGCGTGCGGTGAGGATGAGGAGGCGTGACCTGGATAACGCGCCGGAGTGAGCAGAGATCCTGGGTATTGGAGGCACCCGGGAGCCGGTCCCACAGAGAGACTGACAGACGGGAGGCTGTAGGTGGCGAGTGGAGCCCGAGGGGGGGGTGGGCATGGTGCAGGTGATGCAAAACACTACAGTTTATTTATAACTACCAAAACAGACCATGCATTTTTTGTTATTTTTTGGGGCAAGGCCCCGTTTTTCATTCTTTATTGAAAGAGATAGTGACAGAATTAAATCGGAAAGTGGGATGGAAAGTGGGGGGCTGGGGCATTCCAGAAAAGCCGGTGAGAACCCGCGCCGCTGCTCTGCCTGTGGCCTGGGGAGGCCACAACCACTGCCCCAAACAGACCATGTTTTTTTTAAGCTACTTTTGCGGTGCAAGTTCCGTTTTTCATTCTTTATTGAGAGAGATAGTGACAGGATTAAATCGTAAACTGGGATGAGGAGTCAGGAGGAGAGACATCGCAGATAATCTGGAGAGGGTATGCAAACGCTCTCCAACCACTCTGCCACCGAGCACCCGCCAGCAGACCATGTTTTAATCACGTAATCTACCAACGATGGGGCAGGACTAGCGCTGTCATGATGAACTTTGCTGGATGATAAATTGGTCAATAAATAATTGCGATAATCAATAGTGGTTCTTGTGACTTTCGAACATATAGCATACAAATACAAAATACAACACAGACTCGAATGCATCCTTCCCTTCAATAAATGGGATTTTATTCAAATATCAAGGAATTGCTTTCATCTGCTTGTCCAACATGAACATGACGCCCATACTGCACGGATGCCTTTGTTACCTGTGCCGGGGCGGAGCCACGAAGCAGGTTATGTTTTTCGCAGCGTTGGTTTGTCTGTTCCCATGATAACTGAAAAAGTTGTGCACGGAGCTGGATGAAATTTTGGTCAGTTGTTGGAAATGACACACGGAGGAGTCGATTAAATTTGTTGCATTTCTGTAGCCTATAAGTAACATAATCATACTTAATCACCAACTTTTTTCAAACCTGAAATTTTCATTTCAGATTTGAATATGCATATGTTTCTGCGGAAACAACAAACTTATTTTTCAGCGAGTACTGCGCTGAAATTTGAAAGTGCACCAACGTTTAAGCATCGTAGCCCATTCCAATGATGCGCATGAGCTTCATTGTTGCACAAATAAATATACAAAAAAAAGAGAATTGCAGCCAGAAAAGTTCTAGTGCTTTAAAAACGTATTGTACAATTAATAGGGCTGTTGCACGGTGACATCACTGCTTGGCGGCGGCAGACATAATGGTGGCATCACCGTCAGGCGAACAAGCAGAGAGCGATATTTGCATAACATTGTCCGTTTAAAAGTATTCTATTATTGATTTATGCATGGTAATATGTTATCAATCACCTGTAGATGGCGGCCGAACTGCATTATGTTGGCATTACGGTAAGTAATACCACTTAACCATATGTATACTTCACTGTCCGCGATACCACCAAAATGTCTGCCGCCAAGCCGTGACGTCACATGAATGTCCTATTGACTTATTGCATATTGTGACACGCACAGACAGGACATAGCCTAGCCTGGCGAGCCAGAACAAACGCAATGTCCACGCATCGCACATCGCTAGATGCTTGCACTCGGTCTCGGAAAATTAGGGTTGCCGTCGGTACGGAATCAATCGGCCAATTAGCGCAAGACGTGGCCAGAGTTTGTACGGGCTCCGTGATACGTGGGCGGAGTTTGTCACGCCTCCATGCTGCTTGTCCCACCTACTGCGCTGTGACTGGATAACATGATTTGATTGACACGTTTTTGTTTTTTTACATTTTCTGACATTTTGGTTTTACCAGACCCAATGCAAGCGTCTAGCGATGTGCGACATAGCCCATTCTGGATGAATCGGTCTAACCGATTCACCGCCAGCTCCGTTTTTACAGCTATGGAACATTCTCAAATGACATAAATAGACTTAAATGCCGACAATAAATTCAAAACACTCTAGTGGCCCCGGGGTGTTAAGAGTTCCCTCGATGCTCGGCGCCTAGATCCATACGACCTAGATAACCACACACCGCCATGCTGATAGCGACACGCCCTGTTCCATCTGAGGGCTCTCCTAAGTAGAGCAACAACTGACGAGTGTCAGATGAGAGAAGAAAACTATTAAAGACTCTTCACGGGGGTGTTAAAACATGGAGCCAACCAGAGCAGCGATAACTGGAGGGCTAATCTGTCTGGTGCACAGGATTCAGAGGCTCTGAGGTCCAGGATCAGGAGCTAAGAGACCACATTCATTTGTTGGAGCAACGTCTACTTTGAGTTCCACTCGTACTTCAACACTTTTCTGCTAATACCTCCTTATCATGGGGAGCAGGTCGTTTAGTCACTGAAGTCCGAAAATAGCAGTGGGTTAGGGTTTAAGCTCGGAGTTGGGATTAGGTTTAGGGTTTGGACGTTAGGGCCTGATATGGACAGAGTAGCGATAAAAATGACTTGAGTAAAAGTATTACTCAAGTTAAAGTAAAAAGTAGTCAACCAAATAGTTATTCAAGTAGAAGTAAAAAAAAGTACTCCACAAAAAAGTTACTTAAGTAGCAAACGAACTGAGTAACTTTCAGTAAAAAATAACAAAAACATAATAATAAAATTAGGCCATTCTCTTTTCAAAATGTAATTGAATGCCCCTTGTTGATTTGCAATTACCAGAAATTTTCCCAGATTTTTTTTATTGTGATTAATCACATGAATGGCATAGTTAACTCATAATTAATCACACATTTTAGACTATTCTAAATGTCCTTCGATTACTTCTTGTCGTATTATTTTTTCTCATTGTAAGAATATTATCAACGTAGAATAAAAAGTGGGGAGTAGGGAATTGCTGACATCTCAATAGCAATGAGTAAAATCCCAGTTTCCGATTTAATCCCATCACTATCTCTCTCAATAAAGAATGAAAAACTGCGCTTGCGCCCAAAAAAATAACTCGGAAAAAGAAAAAAGCGACCGCTATATGAGAAAAGTCTGGCAGAAGAAGAGTCGACATCACAGGGCCCTCCTACAGGGTGCTTCCCAGAGTGTTCGCATACGCATAGATTTTGTGTTATCACACAAAGGAAAAATTCAGCCCTCTTGAAAAATGTTATGCTTAATATGAAATTAAATGTTTATGCTTTATCTTAAAACCAAACAACTGTTATGAAAACAAAGCTAAAGAAATGTGGGTCAAATCTATCCAACCGTTCAAAAATTATGGACCAAACAAAAATGTGGCCATCTTGAATTCAGCCATATTGTAAGTGTTGGGCCTGCTGAATCTCATCACTCCATGATACTACCCTAGAGAATTAACGAACTGAATCTGGGACAAATCCATCCATCTGTTCAAAAGTTATTGCGTTAACACAAAGGACCTTACACGGCAGTGGATGCATCCCCCACGCTCCGCATTTGAGGAATGTAATTAGTTATTAATCAGTGGGGTTACATTTCCCGCCATTTTTTAAATGTTATTTTTTTATGAGAAACCATAACCTATTTTATTCACAGGGTTAGTTTTGAAAGTGGGTCGAGAGAGATAGCGAGAGAAAACCTCACAGAAATGTCGGCAGGGGCAGGAGAACACATGCCGCTGCCCGTAACTGTGAGCTAACTAACAGGCATCATACCTGTGCGGGTGACTTACCGACCGTGCCACAGAGCCAGCACAGTTGGTGCTTGTATTTGACAAAGCACAGAGGACGACAAATTCTCCTTGAAGTGGACTTCTCTAAGAAAAGAATAACCAAAAGCATCAAAAGAATTTCCCGGTTCTTTCTTAGACGTGATCCTCCACGTCTCCATCGACTAGGTTGTGGTTCCGGGTCAGGTAAGGAGAGTCCGTATCCCCTTCCACATACTGTCCTGAAGGGAGTTCAGGCTGGGATATTTCTGTCCATGTAAACACTGGGATTGTCTTACCGAGTCTACCGTTTTGTTCGCACTTGCCCCCGGTCGGACAGTCTGTCTTGTAAAATATCCAAATTCTAAACGAGTACCGGCGACTTCTGAATTGAAAGAAAGTCAAAAATAGGCTTTGGATGTTTTAAGATGTGAGGGCAGAGATTCATCATGTGGGTGATATGGACAACAAAGACGATAAAAGCGCCGACTGAAACACAACCAGAACGCTGGCGTTCCCACTTCTTCAAGGTTATAGACGACTTCGGCGGGAGGTTTCGGGAAAATGTCTAATTGTAAGAAGATCTCCGGTGCCAGTCACTACGCCATGTTTTGAACCATTTCTCAACTTGTCTATTCAATGGGAGCACACGCCTACTGTATTACTTAAAATTAATGGTGATAACTTGCGGTGTGCTCTCTGCCCCACAAACTCACCATTTAATAATCTGTGCAACCCGTTCCATTAACACATCTTTGTAGGACGAGTGGATGCAGCCATCCCATTTGTCCAGAAAAACATGTGAGCACATAGGTGAGTAACTTTAAGTCGCATTCGTTTGTATTTCATCAATATTTATGTTAAAGCACGGGTGGACAATGCGTAATTGTTCACAGAGCGAGCTGTAGTAAGTCAATTTTGAACTGGTGTGGGTTTTGTGTGAAAAATTCAACCACTTCAGTCCACTAAAATGACTTTACACAGGCTGCTACACAGACAATGGATGTGCATGTACGAAGGATGGGACAAAATGTCAACATTATTTTTCCGGCATGTGAACTGGCCATGAGTCACTTGAAAAACACATTCTGGAAACAAAGATGGAGGGTAAAAGAGGAAGAGGAAGACCAACAAGAAGATGGGAGCAAGACATACAGGACTGGTTGGGGGCGACAACAACAGAAGCCGGCAGAATAGCAGAAGACAGAGTGCTGTTTCGCAGGAAGGTTCAAGAGGTTCACCTTGTCCTGCTGTCCTACAGCGGGACAAGGTGAAGAAGAGAGAGAGAACTGGCTCACATGTCCTGTTCAGTTCAGAACACAGAACCATTTCTATGAATGCTAGCCATTTTTACGGTGTGGCGTCTTTAACCATTTCACCATTGACGACCCAGATTTTCGGGACTTGTGACAAGCGACAACTAGGTTTGGTGGAAACGCAGCGATCAGAGTGTTGATCTGTGGCCGTTCTACCAGGAAACAGATCTACATACACCACCACCCTCCAGACCAGCTCCTACAGAACATCTTCATCTCTGATTAATGTTCCACTCGGCCTCAGAGCCCCCTACAGTCTTAAAGTTATACTGCAGGTCGTATAGACAGACTTACTGCACTCCAACCACTGTGTACAAATCATCACGCAAATGTAGGGAGTTTATTTCTCTGTGTCTAGATTCACACAGACAGACACACAGAGACAGACAGACACACACACAGAGAAACACACACAGACACAAACACGCATAGACACAAACAATACACACACACAAACACAGACACAGACAGATGGACACAGACATGCACACCCAGACAGAAACACACAGAGAGAGACACACACAAACAGACACACACACAGACAGACACAAACGCACACAAAGATAGACACACAGAGACAGACACACACACACACACACACACACACACAAACAGACACACACACACAGACAGACACAAACACACACAAAGATAGACACACAAGAGACACACACACACACACACAGACGGGCGGACACATGAGAAGAGGAAAGTGTGCTCCTGTGACTTCATAATTCAGATCG
>OMKY01252659.1:0-15501 GCA_900302395.1 Bregmaceros cantori
CCTTGTAAAGCCACATGTCCATCTTAACATTTTCATCTCGGCTGTGGAAATTGCATTTTCACCACTTTTCTTTAGTGCCCAGCACTCTGACCCGTATAGGAGAACAGGTCTGATCATGGTGCGATAGACTTTTCCTTTGATTTTCAGTGGCATTTTTCGGTCGCATAATACCCCCGTCAAGCTTCTCCATTTCTGCATGCCGCACGAAACTCGCATTGCTGTGTCATGGTCACTTTTGCCATCATTTGACATTACCGACCCTAGGTACTTGAACTTCTTTGCTCTCTTCAATTCTGTTCCATTCACAACAATTTTGTCGGCCTCATCGTAGCCACCGATTTTAAGGTATTCCGTCTTTTCCACGTTCATTCTCAGTCCTGCCCGTTCAAATTTTGTCTTCCATGCGTTCACTTGTCAGAAATGTTTACAGTTATCTATTACTAAGCTGGCATGAGCTGAGTGAGAACAAAATATTGCCGTATCAATATATTGCATTAAGCATTTATGCCAAAACAATAAATTCTGCAGTAGCTCACAGTGCTGTTACTGGCTGGAGTCAGTGAAACTGGCTCTTCAAGTTTTCAACACAAAAAGAAATATATTCCAATAATAACATTGTATAGTATACACTCGGTAACAAGAAGCGATTGAAATTCTGGTTGGTGCTCATGAGGGCCAGCCGACCATGCCACTAGCATCTACAACCCGATTACCCTCTACCTCTGGCACTGAGACTTCTACCAGAACAGCTGTTCGGTGCAGAGGATTTTATCTCAGCTCTGAGGAAAGCCGCCACTGTGCCTCGGAGTCCTGGTGCGGGCCGCACGCACCTTCAGGCAAGGTTCACAAAGTTGGTCACCGACGGCCCGCGCCCTCAATGTCACCTCGTAGATCCCAAGTTTTAAACACCAGAGCACAGGACTCATGGACCATAGATTCTGGGCACCAAGGAAGGAAATGATGAGGGCTCTACACACTCAAGATCAAGGTTGGGCAATTATTTTTTTCCATGGGGCCACATCGGAGACTGAAAATATTATGGAAAGTTCCGCCAAAATGCGTAACTTTTTTTTCCGGCGTCAGCGCCGTTTTTTCCATCTTTATTGGATAGGATTAGTCGGAAACTGGGTTGAAGAGATCGGGGGTAGACATTGCAGACAAGTCGACGAGTGTAGCCACTGCAGATGCTGCGGTAGACACAGCGCCACTAACATGAATGGGGTCGTGTTGAGTGCGGTGTCCATAACCACTCGGCCAACACGGACCCCCAAAATGCGGAACTTAATTGTGCATAACATCAATTGTGCATAATATCAATTTTGACAAACCAGTAACATATGTAGTGAAAATGAAATGAAAAATGCAATGAAAAAGTGAGGTTGCCTCACAAAATGTAATTCACACACGCACGTGTTTCCTATTTGACAACTGTACATTAGAAAGCTTGGGCCGTGTTTCTTGCATTAATGGGGAAGGGACATAATTGTGTATGAAATTGGCATAAATGTGTTTATTTTTTTTGCATATAAATAAAAACTATTTTAGAAGGTTAGAATATCTCCCGATCGGGTCTGCGTTGGCCGAGTGGTTATGGACACCGCACCTAACGCGACCCCATTCATGTTAGTGGCGCTGTGTCTACCGCAGCGTCCGCAGTGTCGCGAGTTCGACTACGCTCGTCGACTTGTCAGCAATGTCTTCCCCCGATCTCTTCAACCAAGTTTCCGACTAATCCTATCCAATAAAGATGTAAAATAATGTACATTTAAATACTCGGCCAGCCAAATGTTTGTTTTGTGATTTTCAGGTGGGCATACGAGGGCCGGTCGGAGACAACCTAAGGGCCGTATCTGGCTCAATGCCCAGGTCTGCTCAGGATAAACAGTATATTACTAAAATTCACCACTTGATGTAGAACCGATACAGAGTGCTCAGTGTAAAGATGGAGAGCGGTCAAGTTAGGCATTGGGCGCCGAAGACATGATAACTCATATTGCAATATCTTACCATTTTGACATTTTCGTTGATAACTTCATGGAATATAAACGAAACAATACAGACAATCAGTGCTTAATTTGTCATGGGGCGCTCATGCAGACAATATTAATCATGGGGTAATGGTGACAATAATTCAAGTACAGTGCATTGCCCTAATGTGGGCCATTTTCCGCAGCGTCCTAATGCGGGACAGTCGGTTGGATAATGTGGGACAGTGAAATGTAGTGTTGAACCATTGAATGTTAGATGCATTACGATCAACGACGTGCAGTCAGGGGAGGCAGGTGAGGCAGTGCCTGACCTGGCATCTTGACCAAAAAAATAATGATTACATTCAATTAATAAAACGAATATCAATATATTTTCACTGTACGTATGTCATTTTTAAAAGTTTGAACAGTCAAAATCGCTGAAATTACCTATTTCCGCGTGGTGCGGCAGCTTTCGTTCTGCCTCTCTGCTGACGCATCGATACAATGCTTGGGGCGTGATGTGGCAGGTGCGGCACGCTCTGTCGTGTCGCACTACGGGCGCATTGATATGCGGCATGCAGGAGTGCTGCCTCACTGGGCGCGTGCATGATTCATACACGTCCATTGAAACCTGTTGGAATTGACGCGTGCATGTTGACATATGCCCACTTGTTGCAGCGCGCGTCCACGCAGCTCCAGGTTATGCCTCAGTTCTGCCGAGCATACAGTTTGTGCCCTATGTTCCAAAAACCCATGTCCAGGAAAGTTGTGGGGCCCTTAAGGCCGATTCATACCCAACGTGTGGCCAGTTACGTACGTAATCCGTCCTTATGTTCCAAGCGTTGCCACCTTCATACCTCCAAGCGTCTTTTACGTTACCGCATGCAACAGCAGCTGTTTATACTCAAGCGCGCCTCCAGATTTTCCAGTAGTATCGCTCCGTTTCACCCGTTCACACGTAATCATAAGGTCCCCAGATCTGTGTCAATTTACATACGTAATCGACGGTGAGAACGTGTGAAGAACTCCATATCCATAGTTTAGGTGAGGTATGACTGGGCCTTGAGTCACAGTAGTCATTTAGTCACAATAGGGTAGGGGTTAACCCCTAATCCTAATCCCTAATCATCCGTAATTCACTTTTAGAATCATTGCTTTAAAATATAAAATGAATGGTACATTTTGCATTTCATGTATGTAACCAAACCAGAAAAGTCACTTCTTAAATGCATTTCAGAATGAGGCTATTGACACCTTTGGGATGGCAGGTGTAGCACAATGCGCACTATGGAGTTGTGGGAGGGCGCTCTAAACTTTGCAATGGCTTCTTCCCCTTGTCAAGGTTTTATAGCAACCAATCCGTTATCTCGGCTCCGCCGGTGTGTAGGAATGGCGCCAGGCCAGGTGTTGCAGGCTGACCGTCGATGTGGAAAACAGACTTTGATTTGACATTATCGAAACCAACAATGTCCAAACAAGCACAGTTTGCGAATGGCCTATCCACTCTACCTGATGCGGCATCCGTAGCCAAATTCCCAGCTCCAATATCAAGAGGACGGATGTTGTTAATGTTTGTACCACTCAAACAGATATGAATGCTGCCAGAGTTGATAAAGAGAATTCCGGATGCCACAGCCACCCCCCTCCCCTCCCCTTTTAAATGCCTTCCCCCTTGTGGAGGTTTATAGCGGCTGCTGCTTCTTCTTCATCTCCGCTTCAGCGATGTGCAGAAATGGCAGTGCGCCATGTGTGCCTGCCGACTGTTGATGCGGAAAATTAGCTTTGATTTGTGGCCATTTCCAGTCTCTCTCTTTCTCTCTCTCTCTATTTCTCTCTGCTTGTACTGCTCCCTCGCCCTCCAGACAACTTCGCATTCGACGCAGTGTCCTCACCCCCTCCCTTCGCTTCCAAGTTTCCACTCCCATCGGCTTCCTTGGCTACAGATTCTCGCACACTACAAAAAAAAAGCTTTGACAAATTGTTCAGATAACTGGTAGGATGAGCATCGAAAGGTATTTCAAATCGGTGTGTGTGTGTGTGTGTGTCTGCACATAGCACCTACATACACACACATGTACACATACGCACACTGAGGCTCATGCACCCCACACACACGCACAAAGGTGCAGCCTCAAAGAACTTAATGACACATCATTAGAAAATGAATTTACATTTTGGGTTGTGGTATTTTTAAGGGGTTTGTGCACACATGCGTGAGAGAGAGAGAGAGAGAGAGAGAGAGAGAGAGAGAGAGAGAGAGAGAGAAATGTAGTCAATTTCCAGAGAGTAAACACAGATGTGTGCCACAGCAACACCCTTGTGAACACTGTGCCACTGCCGAGATGCAAGTTGCCGTGATAAAAGTGACACATCACCTCTGATGTGACACGTTAGGGTGCTTTGCGTGTACACAGCGAGGGTACACAGTGAAATAATTTGATGTCCGTAGCACCACTGGATGTATGTAGCATAAGGTTGTTATTACAGCTGTCCACAAGTCTAGTCAAGTTGAACTTAAAATATCCCATCAGGGGAAATTCATGTGATCATTCACAACACATTTTCACAGCAAAACACACAATACAGTACTCAAGGGAACGGGTTTAGTGGGGCAAACTAATGGAGGGTGGGGGGGAACACTACAGATAAAACTGAAACAAAACAACAGCACTCCCTAAAATTGAATTGATTAAAAACCAATGCCGTGGGGTGCGGTGGAGAGTGGCTATAGAGTGCGCCCATGGACTGTAGGTCGAGCAGTGACAGGGGTTTTAATCCCCTCTCCGGCAATGTCTCCCGCCGACTCTTCATCCCAGTTTCCGATTTAGTCCTGTCACTATCTCTATAAAAAGAATGAAAAATGACACTTGCACTGAAAAAATAACTAAATTACTAAACTACTCAGCGATTGCAAACCTGCGCCGTAGTGGTACCAAAAAATAGTACTTTTAGTGCTAGCAGTGTGTGGCAAGCCATTATCAATGCAAGTGCTTGTAGAGTAGTATGGCGAGCCAGAACCAACGCATCATCTACGCATTGCACATCGCTCGGCGCAGGTGCGGGAGACGCGGCCACGTGTGACGTCACTACAGAGAACGCGGATTGTTCACCCGTAAATAATAATGAAGTATGCCTGTTATGTTACTTATAGGCTACAGAAATGCACCAAAATTGAATCACTTCTTTCTTTCGTCATTTCCGACAACTCTGCAAAATTTCATCCAGATCGGTGCTCAACCTTTTCAGTTATCCAGGGGGCAAACCAACGGCACCAAAAACATAACCTGCTCCACCCTGGTGCAGTTAAAAAAAAACAAAAAAAAAAAACAATGCCATAAAATACCATAAGTTGAAAGCACATACCATACAATACACTAACATAGATTCACAACACATACAGTGAAACCTAAGTATAATAAATAAGCAATAAAAGTAAACTAAGATCTTGGGGGTAGATATGGTGAGTCAACAGCCTAGTCAGGGTAGTACAGAACGTTTGTGTCAGTAGACAAAAGATTGGTTACAAAAGGGTATTTTGTTTATACTAAAACACAGGACAGCAGACAAAACAGTGGTATGGTGGGGGTCGGGCTAAGTAAACATTTGCCTCTATCTACACCAGTGGTCTTCAAACTTTTCATCCCAAGTACCACCTGAGAAACTATTCAGCGGTCCAAGTACCACCATGTCGACTGAGGGAAATTTTTGATATTATATACTAATTATATTATTTGATAAGTGCAACAATTTCCAAACTCCTTTAGTAACGAATTTTCAACATAAATATACATGTTTTTATTTTTATTTTTATTTTAACAAAGGCAATTTGCAAATAGTTGTTTACTTCTTTAATAACTTTTAAGAAAATGAATCCGACTTTAATCAGCTCACAAACTGTGATCGTCTGCTGAGGTGCGGCAGCTTATCTGCTGTTTCAGCCGTGACTTCCATATACATACAGTTATGTATATCCATTGCTGAAATGGCTTAGTTAGTATTGTGACGGGCTATCGTGCGGGGGACCTGGGTTTGTGTCCCCGCCTCCGGTAGCTTGTCAAAAAACTTTATTTTTATGATGTAATAGTATGATGTAATCCCGTGTACCACCAGTGTGTGTTCGGCATACCACTGGTGGTACGCGTACCACAGTTTGCCAACCACTGTCTCAGTGGTTTCTGGTACTGTCCAGTTGTACACGCAAAATGCTACAATAACGTTATACGTTTTAGGGGGAAAAACAGAAAAAAAGAATTATGTGGGGTTAAAAATTATGTTAGACGGTTCTGTAAATTACACACTCCAAAATGCACTGTATATAAACTGGGACTCCGCCCTGCAGCTGTTGAATTTGCCAAAATGGCGAGCGATGGCGAGTGATTATACATATACAAGAAGATGAGACATTTAACAGAATTAATTAACTGGATTTTACATTGTTTTAATAATATAAGCATGTTTTTTATCTCAAAAAGCAAAAATAGATAAAAGGCCTAAGAGGCATTTGTGTTGGGTTTTTGTGATGAATATAGTCATGAAATTCAGTTATTTACAGAAACAGTTAGCTGTAGAGTTGGTACGATTAATCAAGGAAAGACATTTTCAATATTCTTATTGTAGTAGTGTAGTTGAGTAATTCTCATTTAAAAAAAAAATAAAACTAAATCGAGTAATCCTTTCAGCTCCAATATAAACTAAGAATACACTCAAATACCCTCCCCACCTGGCGACCTCATAAAGAGTGTGCGGGTCTGGCTCCTTTGGTGTGGCGGTTAAAGAAGCTAATCAAAAGGCAGCCACATAATTGGTCTTGTTGCAGTTACTTAAAACCACAGCATTCATTTCCCCTTACGGTCATATAGTCCCCGCTCAATACAATGAGAAAATGGCGCTTGTGCAGAAAAAAATGACTTAAGAAAAAAGAAATAGGATGCGTCTCAACAGAGCATCCGAATGAAGCAGGAGAGCCCAGCAAGTGATGTTAAAAGGTGGAAACAGCTGCGACCATGTGTTCAGCACTCTGTTGATGGCCACAGAGGGTGGAGTTGACAACCGGTCATCAACAATTTTTTGCAGATCTTCCTCAATATAACAGAAATCATAGCAACTAATATGAGCAAATTTAAGGAGAATCCACCGTTTATTAAAACCATGACCACACTTGCTTCTAATAACAAGCATTCATGTTAATAAAACAAATCGACATAAACAACTTATCTCGGAAACAATGATCTCATAAATGTGAGAGTGGACATTGGAATGGCAGGACACTCCTTTATTCATTCAATTTGAATGAATGAATGAGTTATTTTAAAGGACAGCATGTAATACCATATATCATTGTCACTTCAACAACAACAATAAGACGATTACATCGGATTTAGCAGAGGTGATATTATTCAGGGGGCAATCAGTGTGGTATGAAACATGAAAATACTCCATGTGTTTTTTTCCCTTTGATGTCATAGTTTATGATCCAACAGACAGAATCAGGCATGCATATTTTCTGTCTGAACATAAAATCAGCACCACTACCACCACACCCTTCAGCAAGGCATGTCATCATCTGCTGATGCTCCTCCTACCTGCCCAGGGCCTGCCAGGTTTTAGCTTTCGTTTTCCACACCAATGTTTCTATCTGCTTGGCAGGCAGATTAATAGCTCATTTTTATTCTGGGCCTCTATCAACAGTACTAGGACAACTTCAGCACGGTGCGTTCGAGGGGTGGACAAAAAAATTAGTTGGCAGACCAAATTAGTTGGCAAAATGGCAACTAATTTTTTCTTTTTTCCAAGTTATTTTTTGGGCGCAAGCACCGTTTTTCATTCTTTTCTTGAGAGACAGTGACAGGATTCAAATCGGAAGCCGGGATGAAGAGTCAGAGGGGAGACATTGCAGAAAAGCCGGAGGGAGTTGTGCAAACCCACGACACTGCTCGACCTGTGGTCTGGGGGACGCACTCTCTACCCGCTCGGCCCCCCCAAAATGGCAACTAATTTGATAATCTATTATAATCGTTTAATCCTTCGACTGCAGCTCTAAAGAGCACTGTGCATTTGCTGACACAATGAACAAAAATCTGATTTACATGCTTCAGACTCATGTAAGTAAAGAGAACTTTACATGTCCGTTCATGTTTCAGGACATGGTAATTATTTTAGAATCCACATAGTTTTGATGGCTTTAAACAAAAAAGAATGTTAAGAATTAGCCAGAAGGGTCTCAATAGAAGACACAGCGGAAGTAAGGTGGGGGAGTGATAAGACGCCATGGAGGAGACGCGACAGAAATAGGACTCAAACTCACTCAATATTTTTACCCCCCTCCACACACACACACACACCAGCTGCTATGCGATTGACAAGTAGCAGCTGACACACACACTCACTCTCTCACACACACACACACCCCCGCCTCATACATGACGCAGGGGCTACTAATAGCTCGGAGATAGACCCCCATGTGAGCAGGTTTTGAGCAGCGCCAGTCACCAGGCTCTCGAGGGACAGAGCATAGTACCCTGCCCAAAGGAAATCTTTACTGTATCCACGCAGAGCCAAATCAACTTTTAAATCTGCCAGCTCAACAACTCTGGTCAATGATGTGATTTGACTGGGACAAACATGGTAAAAAAAAGTGTTGCCACGCCCTCATTGTAATACATAAAACCATGCTTCTTGCTAGCTAGATCATGTTGTTCTTTACATTTCTGAACCAAAAAAATATCCAGGTGGGATTAATGAAGTATCTACATAACCTATTTAGATCCCAAGTGCAACCTGGAACATCAAGAGCAGCGATCTTAACGAATGTAAACTTTCACTTGAAAACTTTCATCCCGACAATGGACTGGCTCAACTCGTGGTACATTTCAAAACTGTGTGTGAGCCTAAAGCCCTGTTTGTTACTACTGCTACTACTGCTCACGCCGTTGTAGTAGTGTTACTGCTACTGCTACTGCTACTGCTACTACTACTACTACTACTACTACTGCCGTTGAAATGACGCGAAACACTTGTCAGATGCATGTGAGCAAATGCATCAGACTTGCTCGGTTATGTCATTCAGAGCAGTATCGGGGGAGGTACGGCACAATGGCTGTCATAGAAATGTGAATAGAAAAACGCTGCCGGAATGATAAATATAATGTACTAAAACGATTGTAGACGTTTTTTTCACAGTCTTAGAGAAACCATTGCATAGATCATGTAATCAAGTCTATAATAAAAACGAATACAACATGACAAACGTATTCTAATGTATGAATGGGACAATGCCATTCACTTTTAGGAATGTGTCATTTCGCCGACCAAGTTCAGTGGCGATTTCACTAACGTCACAATTAAATGATTAAATGAACGTCTCAATACACAACAGCATACAAGTAAACGTGAATGGCTTGTTCAATGCGCCAATTGTCCAAT
This sequence comes from Bregmaceros cantori, assembly GCA_900302395.1. Classification (NCBI taxonomy): domain Eukaryota; kingdom Metazoa; phylum Chordata; class Actinopteri; order Gadiformes; family Bregmacerotidae; genus Bregmaceros; species Bregmaceros cantori. The sequence goes on from OMKY01252659.1 coordinate 9,393, forward strand.
ATAGATATATATTTTTTTAAACGGCCGTTGGCAATTCCAGTCATATTTACAGCTAGCAGTTAGCCAGAGGCTAACCCCACACGGCTAGCGGTAGCCGACTTCATTATTAGCTGGTGTCGTGGGGCCCGAAAACCCGGTAAACGCGACCTGGGTGCTCTGGGAACCACTAGAGCGACATTCGCGTGGCTACACGGAGGTAATAGACGGTATTTGGGGGAGAATTACCTTGTAATAAGCCCCGTTGGAGCCGCGGACTTCCACCGACAGTTCCTCCATATTGGACGCGTAAAGCATGCTGGGAGAGCAGGTGCGTGTGTTGTTGGTGGTGCTCGGAAGTCGGAGGGCATGCTAAAGAGAACACGTGCTGGAGCGCTCGGAAGTCGAGGGGGGCGTATTGGGATGGGTGGGATTCTATTCTATATACAGTTTGCGTGCGATTCTGTTGTCGTATGTGGCGCCCGAAGGGGAACGCTGGTGAGGGCAGGTGCTTCTCGTGGGTTAGGTTGATGCCACTCGGAAGTCGGAGGGGACAAGCTGTAGTCGGACGGGACGCCCCGACCACGTTTCTTGCTACGAATGCCAGTCGATGCGTCGCTTGACGCCTGTAAACGCATGCACACGCACACAAGGGAGTAAATGCCCGCTGCTCACCACTTTCAAAGACAATAAACTAGTTTTTTTCACCTTTTTATATGTAAGACAGAACCAGTAGAGATTTGGCATTGGATTCCTGGATTTTTATTCGTATTCATGTTTAAAGATACATTTTTATGACAGCAGATGCACACATGGAATTTTAGTTGGGCATGAAACAACTCTCTCAATACGGGAACAGATTTTATTGGAAACACACCGTAGTAGTGAGCAAGGTCAACACAAAATAAGTTAAAATGGTAGAAAATATACAATGGTATAAGGGATAAGCGATTATGTCACTTGTGTTTGAGTCCGCTTCCAAAACGCATTGCATTGCGCACACCAGGACGTTCCATTAAGCTACAAGTTGATGCCTCCGAGATAATGCGGCCACCCCATTGGTCTATACGTGGTCACGTGTCAGCAGTGTCGTGAGGCATCTCTCTCGGACGCACCAACTCGGTGCGAAGGAACATTGAAATACTACTATTAGCGGATACTCATTTGGCAAATATTTTAGGTGACTTGAATTGAACCTGAATGGAAATGTAGCAAAGACACTCTTATCCTGTCCGGAATGCAGTCGATGGTCAGGTCTGGTCGTCCAACAGCAGCCAAGCAAGACAGCATCTTTTTGTGTCATCGGATTGCGCTAACTTAGGATTCCTTTCAGAAAAAGTAACTCTTGTAACTCTTGCGCGATGATGCTCCACAACCTTTAATGCAGCGATTCCCAGGCATGTCGGCTTTCAGAAGCGCTTGTGCACTGTGTGCGTGCAAGAATGTAAACAATGCCACGTGTATCCATGCAACTCCGCCCGACAGGAGGAAGCGTTACTGCTCACTCGGGCAGATTTTTGGTAGCGTCATAGAATCAGCACATGTAACATGCCGACATTGTTGTGTGCAGCGCTGCTTTCATGATGTAAGCGGCGGCGCTTCCGAAAGCATGCTGTAGGGGGTGCTACATCGCCCAGCTGAAGGCACTGGCTGCCCTGCTTTCGGTCAGGGTTGAGCCATGAAGAAGAGTAGGGCTAACTGGCTAACTGCTAACACCTGTGGTTCACTCTATTTAAGATGCAGGCTCTGTTCGGTTCAGCCTGCTGGCATTATCCTGGATCCAGAGGCTGAGTATCTCCTTTGTCTAATTCAATGGACGATCCTTTCACAACCGACTGTTCGTGCGTTTGCTCCTCTAGCAGCGACCGTTATTTGCAACTCTCTACTCCGTTCGCTTGCCGGTTGTGTCGATGATTATAACCACTGCAACGAGTAGTGGCCATCTCGAGTCACTAATACTCTCGTACGAATCCCATCGTGTGATATTAGACCAGCTGGTTCGGCCCGATCACACGAGTTGCTTCTGCGGTCTGTCTGCATAGAGCTAAATTATTATTGTGAGTCTCCATTCATGCTCACGTTGTTCTGCCAGTATCTCTGCCGTTTTGTGAGAGTTAAACTACGCTCTCCTCAGGCCTAATGCCTAGTAGGCATTGTATCCAGTTCCACCCGGCACGCACCTTTAACATGCTTCCATACATCCATACATCTATATTGCATGTGCTATGGTAGTTGTAACAACTACCAGCAGGAATCATAACAGACATATCATATTCAAATGCAAATCAAACTCAAGATGATAACAGCGGATAATCTGTAATATAAAAAAGAGGGCTTCAGCAGCCACTCTAGTTTAAAAACCAGAGTTTAATTGAATATGTATATTTCGGCATCCAATTTCAGCATGACACCCTACAAGAGATCAGAACAATCAGAGCCCTCTTAAGACAAACTCTGGAATTTGATGCTTAGTGAAGGCTTTTTTGTTTTTTTGCGAATGTTTTTTGTGGACTCGTGGAAATCTGCACGTTTGGCACTATAAAAGAACAGCTCAACTCCACAGTACACACAATAGATGACTTGGTGGAATCTACATGCACCTCAAACGCACAATGCTCCTCATGTCTAGATGCCACCTGCTGTGTGTTAGTCCACAGATATATTTGAACAGAAATGGAATTATAACGTTTCCGATTATGAGTTCCACCAATAAATTGACCGTGAATTTGACCCGAACTGGTTAGAACATGAAAATATTAACCTTGAACGGTTAATTTCATTCATGTCCCAAGAAAATATCACGATTTACGATCATATCATCCAAAATAAGTAAATAAATAAACAATAATGCATATTAGCGTTATTACTGCGTGGCCTGCGGTGGACACTAATGGCATCCAGTGTGCCCGCTGGTTCTCTCGCCTCCATCAGCAATCGTCCGTCAACAGAAGATAAAGCACGAGTCACTAACTACCATTTCTCTTCGCTTATTTCACTACTGGCTTCAAATTCCTGGATTAAGTCACAGACATCTACGCTCAGAGAGAGAGAGGGTGAATGAGGAAAAGAAAAGACAGGAGCGAGATCCTCCCCCACGTCCGCTGTGTGAGTGCGCGGTCGGTTACCTTTGCGATGTCTGCTACACACTTGAATAAATATGTATTAACATTTAATAATGAATTATCACTTTGAACGACGCTGGTGCCACATCACCAAGCTGAATGAAAAACTTGCAAGGCGGATCCATTCGAGAAATGCAAGCACATTGTCTTTTCGCAGTGTTTTTTTTTAACTTGGGAACACATAACACCACCAAATCGAGCCAAACTCTGCAGGATTTTTACAGAACGTGTTCAGATCAATGTCCAAATTCCGGATTTTAAAAAGGACGATATTTGAGCGAGCAACGGCAGTTTCTGTTACAGCATCGTCCAGAGATGAGCTATAGGCGCGGCGATGCCTTGCTGCTGAGTGAGTGTGGTTGTGTGTGTGAGAGAGAGTTCCACCAATAAACTGACGTTACCGAACCGGTTAGAACAACAAAATAGTGTTTCCAGAACGGTTAATTCTGTTCCTGTAAGCGGTTTAAGGCTATATAACAAATGTCAGGCGAACCCACAATGACTCGGTACAGAGATCCGCTGCCCGCTGGTAGCGCTCTGGAGCCAACGTCTCTTTGCGTGAGGGGGCGAACCATAGACTGTCGAACCCACAACAACTTGCTTCAGAGCCCGCTGCTGCCCACTGATAGCGCTCTACAGCCGACGTCTCATTGCGGGTCATGGTTTTAACCCACAACAACACGCTGCAGAAAGCCCGCTTTGCTTCATACTTCACTGCTGCATTGTGGATTTATAAATACTCTATTTTAGAAGTTATCCCAAAGTGCACTCCTTTGAGGAACGAAATAAAACTGGTATCAACCGGTTACCATTATTTCTAATTAAGTGTTCCTGTTACAGAACATAAAAAATAATAAAGTTTTCGGTTTCTTTCTGTTCCCTGGAAAAGACAAAAAGTTACCGGTTTTTGTTTTCGTTGCTTGAACCGGTTCAAAGCTGTGGTTAAAACCAGAGGTGGAAAGAGTACTGAAAAATTGTAATTGAGTAAAAGTATCATTACCTTTGCTTAAATTGTACTCAGAGTAAAAGTAAAATTACCATCTCAAAATGTACTCGAGTAAAAGAACAAAATTACTTCGTTTAAAATTTAATGAGTGAAATGAGTAAAAGTTACTTCAATTATTTTATACAAAAAAAGCATGAGTCATAAATCAAATTCAGCAAGTTTTTTTAATCAATATTCAAATTTTAAAAAATCAAATTACAGCCTATAACTAGAAATGCACTCCAAGAATGCAAACCTCCACTAAGGAAACATTTTTTACATTAACCTATTTTACTCCCAGTTTTTCTGGTTTAGATTTGTACACTAGCAATGGTGAAGAATCTACCATCTAGCGATGTGCGATGCGTGGACAATGCATTGGTTTTGGCTTGCCCGGCTACACAGGAGTTTAACTTTCGGCCCGAATTGAAGATTTTCACCATCCACCAATATGTTCTGTAATCAGTAATGTGGGGGGACTCAAATGTAATGAGTAAAAAGTACTAAGGTACAAATGTACTTGAGTATGTAAGTAAAAATTACACATTTGTGCTGCCCAGTAGCTCAGTCGGTTAGGCAGTGCACTGGAGAGCACACTTATGCCTTAATGGCGCAGTGAGTCGGTGGTTCGAATCCCACCACCGACATATTTCCCGCATGTCTACCCCCCATCTTCACCTGTTTCCACTAACCCTAATAAATAAAGCTTGGAAAAAAACAGCCTGAATGGGCTGGAAAAAACATTAAAAAAAATACACATTTCAAAAACGACTCAGAAAATTACAAATTACTCATAAAAGTAATTAATTGCAGTAATTTGAGTAAAAGTAATTTGTTACTTTCCACCACTGGTTATAACACAGTCCCAAACATTTTCTTGGGTTAGTGTACTTGTGTACACTAACCCAAGTGTACCCAAGTTCTGTCCCCTTGTGGGCTGTTTTGGTAAGGAGTAACTGCACAGGCCGACACTACCAGATACCAGAGTAAGTACAATTTCCAACAAAATTATTCCAGTGTTAAATACAATGATGGATAGATCGAGAGATAGACAGATAGAGAGATAAAAAGATAGATGTATAGGTAGAGAGAGAGACAGATAGATATATTCCCCAAGGGGGAAATCCGTTTTGTTGGTTCAGCAAAAAAAGTGCAGTGCTGTTACTGCTACTACAACAATCAGTTTTTAATAATAATAATAATAACAATAATACCAATCACAACAACAACAACAACAACAACAACAACAATAATAATAATAATAATAATTATTATTATTATTATTAAAGTAATAGCTCATGTTTTACAGTTCTTGGGATGTCAAGCTATTCCGCCAAAGGTGTTTGCTATAAAGGGACAAGAGCAGTGACTGAATTCTTTGTTGTTTAAAGTCGAAAATTGCTTTAAAAAAATAATTGTATGGAGCCCACTGAGTATGAAAAATGCTAGGCCCAAACTGGAGTGTAGCTTTATTTAGGACAAATAATATTTGTGGTTAATGTACCAAGCGTCTGCAGCACAAGAGTTATAATTGTATAAAATACGTTTTCAGTTTAGTCCAGATTTGCCGGAAAAAAACACCATTCTCAAAAGGGAATATGCTGCTATTCTTCGGCGGTACGATCCAAAAATTAAATGCGTCCCTGCATTTTTCTCTTGTGTTCATTTGTTGCAGTGGTACAACTTGAATACAGATATTTGGGTCACCGGACATCTTGTGAGTGGATTTGTTTGTGTGGGTGAGTGTGAGAGAGCAACGAAAATAAAATTGTGTTTGCATGAGAGAAGGTGTGTGTGTGTGTGTGTGTGTATGACAGAGCGAGATTGAGGTAGGTAGAGATTGTGGTAGCATCTGTATGTGCGTGTGAGAGAGAGAGAGAGAGAGAGAGAGAGAGAGAGAGAGAGAGAGAGAGAGAGAGAACGATGGAAAAAGACATTTGGGGATAAAATTATGTGTATGTGTGTGTGTGTGTGTGTGAGGGAGAGAGAGAGAAGGTGTAAGTGTGTGTGACAGACCGGCATTGAG
>OMKY01252661.1:5421-19234 GCA_900302395.1 Bregmaceros cantori
TATGTATCGTTAGGACGATAGAAAAATGTCTATCGTAGACATTCTCCTGTATCGTTTATATCGGGATAAAATCTTTTTTTAGAGCCATTATACACTTTTAATATAATCTCGCATTTTAATACAATAGTTTGCATTGTTAATATGCAGTTTATAGTTAATAAAAAAGATAATAAAAAGGCTGCTTGGTTTTGCGACATGACACCGCTTTACGCCACACGGAGCGGCAGTGCCGAAAAGCTATATGGCTGCACGGAGGATGGTTTTGCGACACTTGCTTTACGTCACGCGGCGTGAGTGAAATGGAAAGTTTGGAAACAACAACAATGGATGCGCAGGCAGATGAGGGTGTATCGCAGTCTGACTCCTGACACAAGTGAACAGACACTTCAAGCACCACTTTTGTCTAAAAAGGGGGGCAGCTCAGTGGTGTGGCTTCACTTCGGGTTTGCACCCTCGGATGCGGCGCAAAAACAAAGTTGTCCCCGCGCCCGATTCCAACACAACCCTCTTCAACCACCTTAACCATGAAAAGGAATATGCCAGCCTACAGCTAATCAAAACAAAGCACAGTCAAATGGCAGAAAACAAATCTGATACGCAATATGGCCAGCTGAATGTGAAGCAATCGTTGACCCGAGGCGCACAGTGCGTGTGCGCACTGCTGTTAAAAACGGCTTGCGCCCGACACTGCGTGACTGCGTGAATCTGTGTCCGCGTCCCAAGTAGAAGGAGATATAAAAAGGGAGGAGGAAAAAATGCTGGCTGGCTCCGTGGTGTAGCGGTTAAAGAGAGACAGCCCCAGTCTTGTTGCTGTGGCTTAAAACCACAACGCACGGCACGCAGCGCCGCGCGATCAAAGTAATTATCACTACATTACAAACTCAAAGTAATTAGTATATCTGCAATTATATATAGGGTATAATTCAATAAGGCATTTCATGTACAATTATTTCCCCCCCCCAAGTTATTTCTAACTTTCTTCTTAATTTTAATTAAAAACAAATTAAATTCAAAATAGGCACTGGGTCAGTCTTAGCAGGTGATGATCACACTTCAGTTACAAACAAACCATTTAATAAAATGTCACTCTGACATATTGCATCGCTACTATGCAATCTTTAAGTTTATATAACTTTAAAAAAGCGGGGAAAAAATGATTTTTTTTCATTTTTTTAAAAAAATGGGCATATCGTGATATATATCGTTATCGTGATATGAAGTAATCCATATCGTGATATGAGTTTTTTTCCATATCGCCCAGCTCTACCACTTATTAGAAAAAGGCAATTTTTTATCAGGCCATTTTATTTAAGCAGATGAGAAGAGCTATTTTAGACACTGCGGGAAGTGGGTTTTACTGACTTTACTTACATTTTTTCACAAAAAACATTTCATTTACATATTCTAGATTTAGACAAGATTCCGGCAGTTTCCGCCGTACGGCATCGGAAAAATTGTATTGGTCTGATACTGGGCGTAGGTACTTGCCGATACCGATACCACAAAAAAGGTGCTGATACCGAGTACGTCCGATACCGATATCGGTATCGGTGCAACTCTACTTCACTGTGTCTTATGTGATGCACTTCTGTCAGTGCTCTAAAATATAACGCCGTTAAGCCTGTCGCAACATTCAATGAGTCAATAACGTCCAATAACTTTGTAACGTCCAATAACTTTGTTTCCTTTGTTTCCTCGTCACTCCCGCCTCATCACGAACTGACTGATTACTGCTTAAACGCTGGTGCAATTACAAGTTTCATGTCGTACCCACTGAAAAAGAAGTTTGTTGTTTCCCCGGGAACATAAGGCATATTCAAACTTGTGGTGCTTCAAGCCGATCCTCGGGACCGTTCCTTTTTTTTAAGGTCCTCGTACCGTCGGATTTTAGCCGTTCATGAACAGACGTGTTGTGTTAAGTCCAGAAGACTGTTCTGTTTATTGTGCAACTGTGATTTTATTACCTGCGGCGGGGTGTAGCCGCGAAACAGGTTGTGCTTTTAGCTGGCTTTTAGTTGGTTTGTCCCCTCGATAACTGAAAAAAGTTGTGCACAGATCTGGATGAAATGTTGTCTTTTGGAGTTGTTGGAAATTACCAAAGGAACAAGTGATTACATTTTGGTACATTTCTGTAGCCTATAAGTCACATAATCACCAACTTACCGATAGATCGCTGTGCGGTCACGTGACTAGACTCCTGGGTCCAGGGGCTGCTGGGAAATGTAGTTCTTCGCCGGTGGTGTCAATAGCAATCACGCTACTCTAAACTTGCATTGATAATGGATTGCTAGCACTAACAGTACTATGTTTTTGTACCACTACGCCGCAGGTTTGCAATCTAAGTGCTTCTAGTTTTATTATATAGTAATCTTCTTGACTATCTTTTTAGTTTTGCAATTTGATTTTATTTGATAGAAAATAAACACTTTAAATGCCATCGTATCTCTTTATGTGAATATTATTTTAAATGACAATTGTTTCTAATAGTTTGGGTGCTACCAAATTTAGCCGTATCAGGACTCTGTATCGGGACTCGGTATCGGGAGCAAAACGATTGGGATTGGCCGATCCTGTGAAATGAAAGGATCGGGGGCAAAAAGGCATGATCGGTTCATCCCTAATTCAAACCTGAAATGCTAATTTATCGTGGGTATTTTCCTCTGTTACGTTACTGGATTACTGATTGAAGTAAGATTACTTTTCGTTATTGATCAAATAAAACCCAATTAAGAATACGTTTCATACTTGTTTTACAATACAATTTAAAAAGTTCTCTTGTATACAGCACCAGAGATCCACTTCAAGTGGATTGAAATATATTTTGAAGCGGACTAAAAGAGGTGGTCTACGGCGGTTGGGAATATGTTTCGCAATACAGCCGATAGTAATGACTAATGGGTAACAGAACTGATATATAGCAGAAAATATCTATATAACTAGGACGGGATTGCCGGTCAAGGGGAACTAACGTGTTAGATTACAACGTTGCTTAAAAAGTAATCCGTTAGTGTAACATCCATTTTTATTATAACAAATTACACCTGTGTGGTAATGTGGTCATGTTCACGTTGGACAGTAACTGAAAAAAAAATCCTTGTTATTTTAATAAAATCACATTCATTGATATTTGAAAGGGTGTATTCGCATTCGTCTTTCATTTTATTGTTTTTAAATGTTGGAATGTCATGAAAATGTCAATATTATCGATTATCGTAATAGTTTCTTGGCCTATTAATCATCCAGCAAAATGTGTTATCATGACTGTCCTACCATCGAGGTCTCCACGATGGACTTCCGGAAACGTCCACAATGTATAATGACCACTGAGGGGCTGCAGGGATGGTGGAGAGGCCATCATTTGATAACGACTTATTGACTGCACCAGGTCTGTGATGAGCTGCTGCTGCTGCCAAATTTCCCATGGGCCATCTCTGCAGGAGACAGACACACGTACATGGTACATGATGGAAGTACCTGGGAATAGGATATCCTGATAACTGGGGCTGCAGGGGTTTGGTCTAAATTAAAGATTGCATTTTTTCCAACATTGCGAGATATTGTGTTTTTTGTACTTGTACATTAGTGGGTGGGTAGCTGCAAATATATATTTTTAAACTGCACTTTATTAGTAATATGAATGTAAAACTGAGCATGTTTCATTAGCATTCTTTTAGGGCACTCCTTCTGTTTAATGTCTGTATGACAAACGTTTTTATTTTATTTTTTAAACATGTTGTTTGTATAGACGGGTTTACGTGCGAAACACTGGTGGGAGTGATTTTGTCCCGCGCTGCTGCAGGTCACTTCCGGGGCCTTATTGTTGCCTATGTCAAGTCTGGTACTGTACCGATGTCCGAGCACACACAACGCACGCCAGATCAAAATCCTACCACTAGATGTCGCTCTGTGACCAGTTACACATCATCCCACTCGTTCTGTTCATAGTTTTGTATAAATATTGATGAAATACAATCAAAATCCGACTTAAAGTTACTTACCGAGTGGTCACATGTTCTTCTGGACCAATAGGCTTCTTCTAGTAATTCCACACGGAATGAGAAAATGGAACGAGTTGCACTGATTATTAAATCATGCATTTGTGAGTCACAGATCCGCACGGGAGCATTTGAGTGTTGAATAGCACACCACAAGTTACCACCATCCGTTTTAAATAACCCTGTAGGTGTGTGCTCCCACCGAATATACATGTTGAAAAATAGCCAACAGCACGACAAAGTAAATGACACCGGACGTGACGTTCAGAGACCAGAAGTACCCCCCGAACTCGTCTATTAGGGATGGGCACAATTAATCGATTAACCGATAGTTGACCGTTAAGGATTTGGTTGACCAAAATCCTTTTTGATCGACCAACCAAGTTACAAAAAAATCCTTTGTAAATTGTAAATATTCGTCATTATTTAGCAGTGGAAACCGTGCATGCATAAAATGCCCAGTGACCGCGCCCAGCATGTGTATGGTGCCTGTGACTTCGCGAGTTCGCAGGCACGGCGCCATCGCAAGTTGTACTCCCCTTGTAGACCTTTCAGCAATGTCTTACCCCGATCCTTCTCATCCCACTTTTGTAACTAACCCTGTGAATGGAAGACGGCGCTTATGCCTAAATATTGATATTATTGATATTGAATCGAAACTGAACTAAGTGGATTGTTTCCTTATGAATCAAACTCTAATCAATTCAGGGAATTTGGATCAATTCCCAGCCCTACTAATTACAGCATCACAATGCAGGACTGTTACAACATAGAAACAATTCCTGTTTTTCCTTCAACAGTTAAAAAAAAAAAACTGTTTCACTGTCCAGTGTCCAATACATGACAAAGGGAAATGGACTTTCTTTCTTCCTGTTTCTTCCGGAAACTGCTTGTAAACCCATTTATAGATAATGTAACAATTATGTCTCGAGTCTACCCTTTCTCCTTTGCCACACCTAATAATTGGCAGACTGAGGCTTAAAATAATGTTTTTTAAGCCTTGATTACTTTTTAGAAAAAGGCAATCCAAAAGAAACCCCTTTACAAGCCTCCTTAGACATTAACAACAGAACTAGTGCTAACACCTAATCACTTTTCTTTTTATAGTGTGGCACAGTGTTATCATAGCTTTAGCTTTTATTGCAAAGAAAAAAAAAATGTAATGCCGCTATTGACCGCCTGGTGGCGCCACATATCACCTCTATAGCCTCTATAGCAGCGCCATAAACGGCCACCCGGCGGGCGTAGTCGATACTGCACCCGCATTTATTCAGGGCTTTGTCAGAAATTAGCATCTTTAATGAGACCCAACCATGTTCTGGAGACTATTAAGGTGGATTTGCCTAATGTGGGCCGCTGCCTAATGTGGGACAGTGGAAGAAGCTCCGGTGGCTCTGGGTCCTCCCTAAACTAATAAGTGTCAGTGAAACTATGATAAAAGCAAACTATGGTAATTTGTTTAACGTTAAGTTCAACTGTTCAACACTGCATTTCGCTTCCCCACATTATCAAACTGACTGTCCCACATTAGGAAGCTGCAAAGAATGGCCCACATCAGGGCAATCCACCCTACCAAAGAATGGAAACAGGTAGAAACAATCTCTTTTTTTCCTGATAATGAAGGAAAGTCTGAGCTTTCTTTGCTATGTGTTTTGTTGACAAGGACACATAACTTAATTCTCTATGGGTCTTGGAAAAAACATGTTGAAAAAACCCTTGCACTGGGACATGCAGAATTTGAAAAGGGCTGGCACTGAATGAGTAAATGGAATCTTGATCTCTTGATGAGACATCCGAAGATCTAACGTCGAGACAGAAGCAGTAGTCATCTGTTGTTGTAGTACGTCTGGCAGATGGACTCCAGTAAAAGCGACGTGATTAGAACACAGGATAATTACTCTTCTAATGGCCTGTTTGATCGGCAGGTCTTTTTAAGTCCTCCCATGGAGTTGCACGCCTCTTCAGAGGGCGGGAAAATATATCTGAGTCCTAGTCATACAGGTCAAATTGTGTTTGTTTAAAGGGATAGTTCTATTTTTGTGTTTTCTTGCAATCAGCTTTGTATGAGCCCATTCTCCTGATTTTTTTTTTTAATTCATTTTTTTTCAAGATATTGAAAGAGGTGTGTCTTGGTGAAAGAACAATTGGATCCCCCCTACCTGTCATTCACAACCTATTCGAGGCAAGAGTCTAATCGCTGCAGTCTACCGAGCACTAAATGTTAGTCGCCATTGAAAGTCAGTCTTTTTTTGAAGTTATTTTTCCGGCGTCAGCGCCGTTTTTCCACCTTTATTGGATAGGATTAGTCGGAAACTGGGTTGAAGAGATCGGAGGTAGACATTGCAGACAAGTCGACCTGTGTAGTCGAACTCGCGACACTGCAGACGCTGCGGTAGACACAGCGCCACTAACATGAATGGGGTCGCGTTAGGTGCGGTGTCCATAACCACTCGGCCAACGCGGACCCCCAGTAACCCCTTCTTAACCCTGGTCATATGATCTTTAGTCAGGACCAAAGTATCATTTGTTCCACAACAGCGTCCACACCACTCTTTTTTCAAACTGTTTTGGAAGGTGTTGGACACACCCAGCTGTGGGTTGCATTCCATGAAATCACCCCCCAGCATGTTTAACTTTTTGAATTGCAATTGATAAAAAAGCATTCCAACAAATTATAGTTATAGTCAAGTTTGGGCAAGATGTTTCTTTAACAAAAGAATCCCTTACAATTAGTTATTTTTAAAAATATATATATTTTAGTTAATAACGTCAATCCATAACGAAGTCGAAAAAGGGATTGCATTCCATCACTTTTAGATTCATTTTAAATTACTTGAACAAGTTCATGAATTCCAAAAAAGGTAATGCATTTTGACAGGGGAAAGGGGATTGGTAGAGACAAACAACAATTGGGGATAGGGGTAGACAGACCAACAAGCCGACCGAGGACTGACTCTGCAACTAAATAGACGGGTAGGTATATTTGAAAGTAATCTAAAATGAATGCATTACTGATGCATTGGAATGCAAAGTACCTTTGATGCTCTTGTACCCAGAAGTGTGCTCACTCCAACCTGAATTTCCATGCAGCAGAGGATTTCTTGCCAGTTCTGACATATAAATATAAATAATATTTGCAAAATGTGTCGAATAATATTTTTTTATTCTGAAATTTCGGCCTAGGTTTTAAAATCTCTGATCTGGGTACACAGGTCTGTTGACACTGAGCGCATGGACTCCAAAGTGCGTTGGAGGAACTTCCAGAGCCATCTTCTCCGCCTGCAAACTCACGTGGGAGAGATCCAAGGACCTCACTAAGCAACACGCACATAGGGAAAAAAAGAGAAAATGCCCTGCACCTGATAGAGATTTTGGTAGGTAGGGATTTCGGAAAGTAGGAATTTCTGAACAGAGTACAAACCTGTCAAATTCATTCTGCCATGACTGTAGACAATCAGATTGGCACACATTTTTAAAGTTACAATTCTTCATCTTTCGCTGCTCAAGTATGGTATGCTGCTGGTGCGTACTTAACATAAATTTAAAGTACTAACGTCATTTCTGGGTGGTCATGATAGTTAAGCTTGCTGCCTTCCCCTTCATTCATTCCTACATGATACCAGGTGCATCCCCACAGCTGATTAACTCTATCCCCTAGAGATTGGCCGGACACTCTGTAAATTCTACCCGCTCCTAAACCATGTATTGCTTTGTTTTGCTACCCACCACACTCCCCTGCTTTAGATGGAAAAAGTGTTGTGTATGATGTGACATATTCTCTTGTCACATCGCTTGGCTCTGTTCATGGGGAGTTAGCTATCTCACCCTGCGTGCTGGGGCGAGAATCCTCTAAACTACTGCTGCCTTCACACCCTGCGTGCTAGAGTGAAAATTCTCTGAGTTCCTCCGAACAGAGCCATACCGCCAAGATAATTCTAATTTCAATAAAGAGTTGCTTCTTAATCTTTCTTTTGTGTTTCTTGACTAAAACAATTGCAGAACAGGATTCCAGTCAAAGGGTTTCCTGTACATGGGATGATGAGAAGGGCGTTGTATGTCGTCAAAACAAAAATTGTGTTTACATGTGGCCAGCACTTCTGGTTGGCAGACATGTCGCCTCCCACTTCAACGCTTGTCTAGTGGGGAGCCGTCTGCTTCACAGCTAGCCTTTGATCTCTTGTGGGCTTTGGGCTTTCAGTCCTTAGCTCCAGCGCCAATATATTAAGCAAAGCCACATCTCTATTAACTCTAACATAAATTGTACTGCCATGGTTGAATTGAACCCTGCTATCTGTCATGACATGCTGCAATCGCTCTAAGTGGTGTGATGTGAACGTCGGTATTGATATATATATTTTTTAAGGTTAAAATTGGCCCTGTGGCATAGCGTTTAAAGACGCTACTATGTCATATACTGCTGCTCTCTCATCCCTCTTTCACACCAACGCTGGCAATAATATAAGAAAATGGCGCTTGCACCCAAAAAAAGAAAAGAAAAAACAGAACTGCCTTGTTTTTCTAAATAGTCAGTTTCCACAGTTCAGCCTCCAAAAAGAATTCCATACGACAGGTTTGTTTAAAGCAGACCAGCTAATTAGCCCAACTCTAATTTAGTTTTTGTTGTTGTTTAGTTTTGTTGTTTTATGCTGCAGCCTGTCCAAGGACAACCGACCCAAATGACTCCATGGCTAAAATCCATCTTATATACAAGGAACAACTAAAGGGCAAAATCGCTCACTCACTTCTCCGTACATAGTGCACTCACTTATGCTGACACCAACATTTAGGGCACTAGAGTCGGCACTGTAAATTTACCTCATTGCAGTCGCAAAATCCTATCATTTGCTGGGCGGTTAACCTATGTTCCGAAATCGCTATTAAATCGCTATTTTCAGAAAAATAATGGGTCGTTTAGGGGTTAGGGAAGGGGTTACTGTTTGGGTAGGGGAAGTTACAGATTGTTTAAGGGTTAGCGAAGGGGTTAATTACCAAGACCCATAACTTGGCTGAAAATAGGGATTTCGAAACAGGGGAATTCGGAACATAGGGGTGTAACCATTTGCTGGCCGTGGATAACACTGATTCTGTATAATATGTTTTATGAGGAAATAGTATTTAGAGTTTACTCGGTTAAATGTTTTGTATAAATAAATATTTCTAGAACTGTCTTTGCGAACGTGTTTTGCCGTAATGCTGCAATGCATTGCATAAAGAATAATGTCAAAATTTTAGGCGCGTTAATATTTCTGATGCCTGCTACCTGATATTTTAAATCAATTATAAATTATTAAACATATTTACATATTGAACACAGACAGTTAACAGTTCAGGAGAATAAAAAATAAATGTGTAAAGTTAATGATTTAGGGGAGAGGGAGTAGAATTGATCATGTTAACATTACATTTATGATCAAAGATTCAAAAATTCAACAAAATGTTGCTGAAAGTGAACAGCAATTTACATTTAGCATAATGCGGTAGCACCACAGGACGCAGTTGCTCCTCACCCCCCTTTTGATTTGGGCTATAGACGAGTTTACGTGCGAAACACTGAGGTGAGTTATTTTGTCCCGCGCTTCTGCAGGTCACTTCCGGTGCCTATATGTATGTATATAAAGTCTGGTAGAAGGCCGCGGTACGTGGACACAAAAACACACGAAACGCCACAAGTTCCAAATCCGACTACTAGCTGTCGCTCTGTGACCAGTTACACATCACTCCTCTTGCTTCGTTAACTTTTTTGTATAAATGGTGATGAAATGCAGTCAAAATCCTGCTTGAAGTTACTCACTGAGTGGTCACATGTTCTTCTGGACCAATAGGCTGGCTGCTTCTACTAGATGTTCCAAAAGGAATGAGACAATGGAACGATGTTGAAGTGATTATTAAATCATGCGTTTGTGGGTCACAGATCCGCATGATAGCATTTGGGTGAGCACACCGCAAGTTACCACCACAATTTTTAAATAACCCTGTAGGTGTGTGCTCCCACCGAATAGACATGTTGGAAAAATAGCCAAATACACGGCAAGTAAATGACACCGGAAGTGACGTTCAGAGACCGGAAGTACCCCCCGAACTTGTCTATAGACTGCTCTGTGTGGTGACCAACTGTTGTACTCCGCTTATCACATAAGCACTGTGGGATACTTTTGAGTATGTTTTATTAGGTATGTGCATGTTCACTACAAATCCGGACACCACTACATGGCACATCGGCAAAGTCGTGCACGCACAATGTAGCGAGTACAGAGTGATTTCGGACATGGTCAAAATCATTATGCTCTGCCCCTCTCGAATAAATAAAAGTTGAATATATTCAACAGGGGAATGGAATTCCCAAATTCTGCAGGTTACAGGTTTTAGGAATGGTGTGGCTATGCTGATCTTATTAATGAAACACAAAGGCAAATGTCAGCACTGCATTG
The DNA here is from genome assembly GCA_900302395.1 of Bregmaceros cantori. Taxonomy (NCBI): domain Eukaryota; kingdom Metazoa; phylum Chordata; class Actinopteri; order Gadiformes; family Bregmacerotidae; genus Bregmaceros; species Bregmaceros cantori. Next base: position 15,845 of record OMKY01252661.1, read on the forward strand.
AACTATAAGCTGTATATGGAATAACATCAGGATTCACGTTCGCCGTTAGGTTTTCCCAGAGCCCTGTAGAGACAGATAAAGTGACGATAGAAAGTGTAGTAAATTGGACAGAGGCCGTTATTTTTAGCTTTCAATAGACAGTTCCGGCCAAATTCCTCCTTCTACGCAGAGATGGAGAGGGCTGGGTGGAGCTTTGAAAATTTTCTTTTTTTTAGTTCGATTGTCGGTAGTCAAGAATATTTACATAGAACGATGAACTAAGTGGGGTGGAAATCAAGGCTTTGAACCGCTATTTCTCCCCAAACGGTTTGTTCCGAACAGAAACGGAATTATAACGTTTCCAGTTATGAGTTCCACCAATAAATTGACGTTCTGGAACCGGTTAGAACAAAAAAATATTGTTGCGGAAACTAATTTTGTTTTGTTACTGTCAGCGGTTTAATGCTATATAATATGTCGGGGCGAACCCACAACGACTCGCTACAGAGACCTGCAACGCTTCATACTTCACTGCTGCATCGTAGATTTTTATAAATACTTATAATTTTTTATTTTTTTATTTTATTTTTTCAGTTATCCCAAAGTGCACTCCGTTTGAGGAACAAAAATAAACCGGTATTAACCGGTTATTATTTTTAGTGTTCCTGTTCTGGACCATAAAAAATAATAAAGTTTCCGGTTTCGTTTTCTGCCCCCTTGAAAATACAAAAAGTATTAATCGGTAGCTAATCGGTCACAGTATGAGCTGTAACCAGCACGCGGGCGCTTTGTCTGACAAATTCAGCCAATTTCAATAGCGATAGAATTTAATTGGTAATAATAATCATCATCATCAGTCCCGTAGTCTGTCTGACCGTCGGGCAGCCGCTGAAGACTTTGCAACCAGCTCTCTCCATCTCTCTCTGTCCTCGGCCATTCGCATGGTGTCAATTGGTAATTGAAACTGCTAAAAAGAAGCATCATTATCACACGGTGGTTCTGGCTGTAGATATTCCGTGTCTCTCTCCCTTTTTGTAATGGTGACCTCTTCACCCCTTGTCTCTCTCTGTGCAGACACTCTCCACCGGGCTCTAGGTGAGGCCTATGGAGGAGGCCTAGCCAAGCCAGTCTGTGGCAGGGTACAGTTTCCATCAAGTCTGTCCAGAGACGGTGCTTTCCGCTGCCGATCCTCGATTGTCTTGCGTCATGATTCCACGGTGCTGCGTATGATGTGGTGACCGAAATCGAAGTAGGCTGATCAGGTTATTAAAGGAGTAAAACATATCCTATGGGCAAAGGGGGGTTGGGGTCTTTATATGACAGCCTATGTTGGCTATATATTGTGCAATCGCACACAAAACCTAAAAAAAAAAAAAAGTTTGTTTCCGCCTCCCTTTCTTTGCTCAGTGGATGTGCTCTCATCCGTTGGTTAGAGAGTCCAGCTCGCTTAGCCACAAAGGCGTTGGTGGAGTCCCAAAGAGAAGCGTCTTTTTAGCACTTGGTGCTCCTGCAGTCCACATCGCGTTGGTGGTCTTCCTGTGGAAATGAGAAACACATTAGACACTAAAAGAAAAAGAATGGAAAAAAAAATTCCTTCATGTGCATCCAGCAAAAGCGACAAGCTTTCCTACTAGAGCCAGAGAGGGATAAGGAAATCGAGACAAAGTTCCATCTTATCCATACGTCCGTCGGGACTGTTGACGCACCAGGGAATGAAAAACAACCCCACACCCAACCTCCTATACCTGTGGGGCAGAACAACAATTGAATATTGAATATATTTTTCCCTGATGTTGCTGTTGCGTTGGGAATTCCTGGTTTCAGATTTTTCGAGCGAACTTTTTCCTTTGTGTGATCTTATGTGATAACAAAATCTTGAATGCCAACACCAACATAAGAGGTAGATTAACTGAGATATGTCAAGATTCACAATTATTTTTATTTGTCCCAGGGGAAATTTGTCGTGGTCATACACATACCTGCCACCTAACTTACAAAGCATGACCCCTGCACAAGTGTGATGTCGCAATCCCTACAACAAGCATGGTTCTACAATATTCCTGGGATTTATTACGGCTCCTATCCAATAGGAATTTTTAGTGCCGTTTTCCTTTAATGCAAGTCTGCCATGTCTCACTCCTCTTATTTTCTGTTTGGCTTTTTTTTTCTTTAGTGACTTGTTTTTTTGTCTTTATTTGAATTTCACCAACTTATTAGTCACAGTGATTTGCATAGCACGGCTCCCCGGTGGGCCTCAGCCCAACGTGACCTTCATTGAGGGATCCCAACGCAAATGTTTCAAAGGCTGGTTTGATTAGAAACCCGGCAAACGGTGTATCTTGTAAATGTCACACTAAGATATCATGTTTGTATGAATACATTATTCGCCTCTCCCGTGAATATATCATGAAATCAAGTAAATTGATGTGGAAATGTGGCCTGCTCAAAGACGCTAAAAATAAGTAAAAACAAATAAAGAGCAAGCCGAGGGGAAAGTCATTATAGCATTGTTCTTCTGGTCTTTATTATATTATAAAGCATTTTTAAAGGTGCAGTAGTGTTTAAAAAAAGTATAAAAAGTTACAATGGTTCCCCTCGTTGGATAGTTTGTGTACTACAAGACAGTCAGTGGCTGTGTCTGAAATCACTCCCTATCCCCTACTCCCTACCCCCCATATAGTGCACTAACTTATAGTGCACTCAAGAGCAACGGCCAATATTTCGGACACTAAAATTGGCGGCGTCAAAATTGTCATAAAATATAATTATTAAAAAAATATAATTATAAAATTCAGGAATCGTCAGAAAAAGTCAAAAGTACTTACATTTATAACTATTTACCGTGGTCGGTCGCTATTTACTCCCGCCGTGCCATTTTTTAAAGTTTAGGTCATTTTTAAAACGTCTCGCAATGCATTATGGGTTATATTGCTCCGTCTAGGGTACATCCGATGCTCACTTTTTTTTGCGGTGCATTGTGGGATGCTTCCAGTGCACTATAGAGGGTACATGAATAATTCGGACACCCCTACAAAATGGTGTGTGCCCCATATAGTGCACTATATAACGGATAGGGAGCTATTTCGGACACGGCCATCGTCTTGCCCAAGGACACTGTCATGAAGACTGTCGGAGCCAGCAAACCTTTCGGTCCTCAAACGTCACTAAAAACGGCAGCTCTACGACCTGAGCTACAGCCAGACGACTGAGCTGCACTAAATTTTGCGACTCAAGGCGCCCCTGAAGAGCAGTACTACGACCTAACACCGGTCATGCGTACAGTGTGGGCGTCCCCCACTGGTGCATAAAGCTGACAGGCGTGGCAGATATCCACTTGAGATTCAATTGCCCCGTCTTCAAAGTTCCTCCCGCTGACTGACAGCTTGTCAAGTCGACACCCAGTGAGGAAGA
>OMKY01252663.1:0-11109 GCA_900302395.1 Bregmaceros cantori
ATATATATATATTCAACACCTTAGACTGGCAGAGGGGCCAAACGAGGAAACAATTGCTGCCGATTTTAATTGAATTATCTTATATCATTTGGCGATAATTTCAATAATCGATTTAATTTACTTAATCGGTGGCAGCTCTAATGAGTAGTCCTAAGTCAACTACATAGGCTGGCATCACATTTTCTTTTGAGCTATATTAGTTGCAGAACACTTAGCTTTAAATGTCAAATAAATGTATGACATTGAAGCTTTGTGCAAGCTTTTAAAATGAGACTTGAGTAGAATATATTACCGACCCAATTCCGTTCCCCAATCCCCTTGGTGGTGATATCTTGCTGTCTCCATACAAAAACATTACTTGAATATGGTTGTGTCAATTGTGTGATGCCTTACAATAAAATCATGATTTATATAATCTTTTATTTTTTAGACGCAAGCACCAGTATGAAGGGGAGGGGGGTTCAGAGAGCAGGGACTAGTGGACCTGCTATATATGACGGAAGTGTTCGCACAACACTGGATCAGGGTGCTGTCAGGGAAGGCACAAGACACTACATGGGGTTGGCTGCGTGCAGGGGTCCAACCCACTGCGCCACAGAGCCAGCCCCTGATATCAGTTTTTGAACTTGGCAGTGCCCCTATTTTAATGAGGTACAGACGACGCAACCTTTAGCCGGGCAAGCCAGAACCAACGCGACGGTGGACCGGCGGGTCTGGACTCGAGATATGGGCCTCCATGCCACTTGTCACACCTACTGCTCTGTGATTTAATTAACTTCATTTGATTGGCATACCTTTTCTTCAAACCCGCTTACCATGTCTTGAAAACGAAATTATTTTTAAAACGTTCCGTTCAGGCAGGCCTTTGTTTAAGGTTTTCGTTCTTGGAACCGTTCCTCCAACAAAATATTGGTCCTGAACTGGTTCGGAACACAAACATTTTGTTTGTTCTTAAAGTTCCTTATATTGTGCAATGTTAAGTTTAGATAGTTTCATGCAAAATATATTTGGGTTTCATGCAAAATATATTTGGGCTTTCAAACTCGGAAGTAACTGTATAAATGCTATTACGTTTGCTTCCTCGTCTGTCCATATAATGGAGCCCCAGGTACATGGGGCTTGATGACTGATGGTGAAAGCGGAAGGAAACAGTCTCCCAGACATAGGATATGCTAAAATATATAGAGAACGGAATAAAATTTTTTTTAACCGGTTCTGTGGATTTCATAATGTTCCATTTCTAATCTTTTTTCGTTTCCTTGTAAAATTCCGTAAAATTCCGCTCGTTTTCGGTTTTCGATTTCGTTCCTTGAACTGGTTCGGAGCCCTGCCGCTTACTCCAGTCCAAATGATCGTTCTAAACGCGTGCCATGCGTGGACGATTCATTTGTTCTAGCTTGCCACGCGACGCAATTTTTGGTTATGGATGAATAGAATTTGTTCTTTTTCACCCATCAAACCAAGCCAACAAAATCACAATTATTTGTTGTACTAAAATAAATTAATTTTTGAATCAATGATCTATCCTTGGTAGCTGTACTGGCCACTCTGTGACTGCACCCAGGGACTGTCTTTGCGTTGAATATTCTGTCTGTGGGCGCCAAAGCAGACGTTAGTGCGGTGTCCTTGAGTTTGGTGTTTTTTTTTCTCTTTCTATTGCACCACTCTTGACAAGGACCCATTTAATCATCGTTGTGTGTGAATTCAAATCCAGCATGAGTGTGGATGAAATACATCTTTTTAATAACTTTTTATTTTTTTGCGTGTGACTAAATATTTGGATTTGTAACCACAGGTAATTGGGAACATCAGGCGTGTAGTAGAGCTTTAGCCTTCACAGCTTGTGTGCTGACTGCCAGACCTCATGTTCGTCCCCATGGATTCATTACCCAGTTTAGTTATTAATATATTTAATTTTTTTTTTTTTTATCCGTGTTTATCGTTAGCCCTTCCCTGTCTACTTGTAAGTGCTTGCAGCTGCATAGCGTGGTCTAGTGGTCTTTGATTATTTTGGAACCCCCCAGAAATGCAGAGCGTTGGGTTTGTTGGTTTTGTGTGCGCCGCTGTCGTCGTCACGTCCTCAGCCACGTCCTCCTACGCAGCCACGCCGGATCCTTAGTGTTAACGTCGATAACTTTTAAACGGATGGATGAATTTGTCCAAGATTTGGCGTGTCGCGTGGCGCGTGGCGATTTGTACTTCGTATTTGTACATCTCTGCCAGTAGGCAGAGACAATTATTTTCCCGTTTTGTCCCGTTAGTTCTTCTCTAAAAAATAATTTTAATTTATCGCACTAACTTCAGTAAAAATGCATGATTTGGTATAAACGACCATACCTGAAGTTTCCTTTTTGCTTCAGAAATGTATTATTTAGCATTTTATGTGGAAATTGTAATTAAGTGCACATCTCTATGCATTTTGAGCGGTGTTCACCATTTTTATCATGGGATGAACTGTTCCCAGGGGCATTCTATTGATTGTCCCCTCGTCTCACCCATACACTTTGATTCCGATATCTTCGACATACTTTCCATTTATTTGATGATGCTGGTTGCCATCTAATTCATCGATAGCAAATCAAGCTGCAGCTGTAATGTCAACAAAGTGTGATCGCTGCCTGGAACGAATGAAAGCATTATCTCCCACCTCTACGTTCACGCTTTGCAGCTGCACTTTCACCAAAAGTGCCCTCTCAGCAGTAGATAATGTAATGTGATGAGCAACCAAATTAGCATTGGCATTTGCTGCTTGTATTGCTGTTCAGTGTTAACGGCACTGTATCACTGCTGGTGTATTGGAAAGGCACGTAGAATAATGCACTCTCAGTTTAAAAGCTTTTGGTGTTAACCTGGCTCTCGTAGATTCACAAAGACCAGTACTATATATCGACTTTATAAATGGAAACTATATACAGTGGTCACGGATATAGTGATGAACGCTTATGGTTAACTGAGCACTGATGGATTTGCCAATTTTTATTTTTTAGTGTAAGCTAAGCGCCATTTTCACTTAATTTCTTGACATAATAGCGGCGAACATGGGACGAGACAGATCGTGGAAAGACCTTGCAGAAATTTCACAGGCACCATACATGTTCTGGATGCGGGTACCTTACTCACAGAGTCAGCATGCCTGGATTGGATTTCTTTCAAGCACAATATTTTGACTAGAGAATTGCTGCAACTAATTATGGATCTTTTGCCTACTAATTTGATAATCGATTTAAGCATTACATGTTTTATATGATGTGTTTCCAATGACCATTCCCAGTGTAATGACTCCCACCCATTTAAGGTTAATAATCATTATTTTTAAACCAAACCTGTACTGTACTGCATAACAATAATGATTCCTGCAGATAAGGATTCCTGCAGAGTCTAAAAAAAGTCTAAAGTCTCAAATTCAGGAACTACAATTTTAGGCATTGAATACTTGGTGATCGAGTATTCTCTTAGCTGCGCCGCGGAAGCATGTTGTTGGTCGTGTTCGTAGGATAACTGAAAAATTTGTGCACGGATCTGGATGAAATTTTGTTGTTGTTGTAAATTACCAACGGTTCTGGTAATTTCTGTAGCCTATAAGTAACATAATCATACTTAATCACCAACTTAGCATGCTGCTTACCGCGGTCACATGACCAGACTTCCGGGTCGCAGTGGCCGCTGGGAAATGTAGTTGGTATGTTCGCCGGTGTCGTCAATTGCCATCGCGCTTTACGTGATGGCAATTGCTTTACGAGCACTTGCATTGATAATGGGTTGCCACACATACTGCTAGCCCTAAAAGTACTATTTTTTTTTTTACGACTACGGCGCAGGTTTGCAATCTCTTGTGCTTCTAGTTTTTCACTTCATTTATAGTCAAGCATTTTCTGTAGTCGGCTTATCAGGATCAATCGTAGTTGTTTCAGCTCTACCTTTCTCCATGTTTGAACTGGTTAATGTAATATATACAAAGGGAAACCCTGTGGCATTGTGTTTCCGTAATGCATTTTTCCACAACTGCATTTACAAAAATATATGGTTGCTTTTAACCTGTGCTCCCTAAAGAGCATTCGTTGTTCATTTATTCACCCCAACATGATCTCTTGTAGCAGCATGTAAGCACAATTAGGTGTGAATATTTCATACAGTGCAGAGTCTGTTAATATTTAAAGTGTCACCGCTGGTGGTGGCATTTCACAGATATCTGTGGTAGGAATCAAACGCGTGCTTCTGTTCTTCCTCCATATTAGTGAGTTACGGCTGTGAAAAAATTTATTTGAAATCAAAATCATATTTTTTTATTATTTAAAGTTATATTTTCCTGCAAGAGCAATTTTCCTTTCTTTTTTGTTGACGATGTTCGTGGCAGACTTGCAGTATATGACCGTGCAGAGAAGCGATCACATGGCACGGCGTGTGCCGTGAACACGGGTACAAGACTATGTATGGGGCTGGATGTGTACAGGTGTCTAGACCACTGCACCACAGAGCCAGCCCTTTAATAGGACGTAGAAGATTAAAAAAAAAAAAAATTATCAGGGTTAAAATTTTTGGAGCTGCCTTGACAAAGCAGCTGTCTAACCCCCTGCGCCATGGGGCCAGACCCGTTTGGAATATTTTTGATCGAATAGCTGATGCTGCCCAGCCCCAACCACTAGCTGCTTCCAGTGGCCCTCGGGTGATTTCGAGAGCACACCTCTACAGGGCTGTGGAGCTCTGATTAGGAAAGGAATCCAGACTGAGGGCTTTGGGGACATGCAGTCTAATGAATAGTCTGCTCTAGAAAGACATTCATTGTGCTTTGCCTTTGCTCTGTGGGAGTGCGGTAATTCCTACGTTCATTAACAGTTGTGGATGTTTTAAGTAGCTCTTTTGTTGTTGTTTTTTTGGCGCAAGTGCCATTTTCTCACGCTGTTGCCGTTAGTGTGAAGCGGGGATGAGAGAGCGAGGTCGAGTGGACAATGGGGTATATGACCGTGAAGGGAAGCGATCTCGCGGCGCTGCGTGTGCTGTGATCATAGGCACAAGACTATGGACCGGGCTGGCTTGGAAGCAATATAACCCACTGCGCCACAGGGCCACTCCCATTTTAAGTAGCTTTTTAAGACCGTTTCAACTAACTGTTTTTTTTGTCTCAGTGCAAGCGTCATTTTTTTCATTCTATTGACAGCGTTGGTGTGAAATGGGGCCGAGCGGACATGCAGTACATGGCCGTGATAAGAAGCAATCTCGCAGCACTGCCTGTGCTGTGATCACGGGCAGAAGACTACGAATGGGGCTGGGTTAGCAGCAGCGATTTAACCACCGCCGAGGGGCCACTCCCGTTTTAAGTCGATTTTTAAGACTAGCTTTGTCCACTTGGCTAGTAGTCTACGGGTAGTGTCTGCCTCTGGACTGGGAGTCCAGGGTTCGAATCCTGATCGTGTTGGAGCTAGACGGCTATGGCCTGATGTGGATATAGTTCATCTTAGGGCTGTGCAAAAAATCTATTTGAATTCGGAATATTTTGTTCAGAGGATTTTTGAAAAAGCGAAATCGTCAAATCGGATTTAATTTTTATCATTGATAATAATGCTTTTGCTGGTCTGTTTTGAAGTTATATGGGTGAATAAAATGGATAATTGTATTAATCCTAATCCAAAGGGTGTGTCTACTAAATTACAAAAATGGACCCCATTTGCAAAGTTTGAAATATAGTTTTGATATATTTTGTCCTTTTTATTTTTTTCAAGGAATCGTAAACAAATCAAAAATTGAGATTTCAAGAAAGACACAAATTGGGAATTTATTTTTTGGCAAAATCGTACAGCCCTAGTTCATCTCGATATTGAGGTTTTTATGTATTCATTACTATTTTTTAAATTGTATTTTCTTTGCCCATTCAGACCATTTTCAGCTTTATACAGGATTATCTGCAAGAAGCCAACAACTGTCCCAACAGACTGCGCTCCTGTGGCGCATGTCACACTGTAGACTTGAAAGCCCCTCTTCTATTGTGCCATAAGCCACCACTGAAGAGTAGGCTGACCAACATGGAGACATTAGTGCCCCGTCAGCCATAAAGAGGAGATGGCGATCGATTTGTGCTCACTCAGAATGCCCTGTAGTTGGCACTAATGTCTCTGAGCTAGCATACTTGATTTTGTAATGTAATCTTTTAGTGAAAGAAGCTAATCATTTTGAAGGATGTTTCTTACGGAGTTGCTCTTTCGTCGTTTAATTTTAATTTACCATTACAGGGAACATATTTTTACATTTTATTTTGTTGTTCATGGATGCAACCGTCCCAAAATGCTTAAAATACCATGCCCGCTATTATATTCAGGAGCGAGTCGTTTTGTTACAGAATTTGGGTTTTGGGGCTCATGGAAGGGTTTAGGGTTATGGTAGGGGTTAGGTTTAGTGTCAGGGTTCAGGTTAGGTTTAGGATTAACCCGTAATCCCGCGTTGACGACACAACTTTGTGACGAAACGACCAATCTTTATATTCCATGACAGACACATTCAAACCACAGATTCACATAGTCTTGAATCGATTCATTTATCTTTTGAACCCGGCCCTAGTAGTAACTAGTCCTTACTTCTTGTGTGTGCTTTGAGGCACACCGTGCCTCTGCATTGTGTACAATGTTTGTGAGAGCAATCTCTTGTTCTCTCGCTCCATCTAATTGAATGCTGATTCTAATGAAGCCCATTCAGCCAACAGAATGCCATTTAGGCCTGAGTGAACTGGAACCTAATTTTCTATTTTATATCGTTAGTCTGCAGTAATGGATGCCACGCTGACGCTGGTTGCTGTGCTGTAGCACAAACCTTATGTTCTTACATGTTCTGTTATTCCGCTGATGGTAGTTTAATCTGTAATAATAGTTCCCTGAGATTGATAGAACTGCTATAGATTAGTTTACGCTGAAATAAGGACGCTGACATTTTGTCCTATAGTTTTTGTAAACGCACTTCTGGTGTCTGTATCTCAGTCATCGGGGTGGACCGAAGTGTCTGAATTTGGCACACAAAACACAGTTTCTCTCTGTGACCAATTACGCATTATCCACTCTGCTTCCCTCACTGTTTTCATAAATATTGATGAAATGCAAATACAACTTCAATGCACTCATCAATGTGGTCGCATGTTCTTGTGGACCAATGGGATGGCTGCCTTCACTCGTAAGTCCGACGAAGGTGATGAATGCCAATCCAGGCACCAAAGTATAATATGAACGTACCATGTGTGTGGTAATGACTCAAACCTACAGTTTTGACTGCTGAATGAATATAATTTCCCATTGGGTTCAATAAAGTATCCTGATTTATAAAACTGCTGCTACCAACGACTCTTTTGATAATTGATTATTTGGCCATTCTTAGAGTATTAATCGATTAATCTATGTTATTATTATCATTTTCATTTAAACATGTATTAACCTGTTATTAATACTTTGTGTTGTTCACTATCTCCACATATGGCAGATTGCACACTAACATTTCCATTTTAGTATTAGCATGGAGGATCCCACTCTATATGCAAACCATTTAACACATTTGGTTATTACATTATTATTACTCTAGTATACTAGACTACTCTAGTATTGGTTATGCCTGTTTATTGTTTGCAAAAACAGCCCGCAATTCTATCGATGCAACTTCCCGCTGAGTTTGGGTACAAACTACGACTCAAGTTGTGGCTCTGCAGACTTTTACGTTTGAGGACAATAAAATGGCTGTAAAAAGGCAATAATGATAAATATCAGTCCAACTGGAGCAGCTTGCTGTGCTGTACTTCAGAGGCCAGACATAAAGACACTGGTGTGGAGAATCTTATCTACGCAGGGTCTAACAAAAGTCTTTAGAAACTACGACTAAAAAAACACCCACATGTTCATTGCAGGTCTAAAATGTAATTCACTCAAGTCAAAATTACACACGCTTGTGGGGCTGCAACTAATTAGGGCAGCAACTAAGGATTATTTCAATAGTCTGATTATTTGTGAATCGGTTGGATATTTTTCCTTTATATTGACAGTGATGGAGGAATCAATCTTGTCAAATTGAAATGTAGTCAATTTTAGTTCATGACAGCCAACAAATGTACGACAATTTAGTTACTCAGCCACAAATATATTACAATTTATTGATACGCTAATATTTTTATCATGTTTTTCATCAATGTTAAATGATTATAATCATATTTGTATTATTATATTGTAATAGTCGATTAGTTGGCCATTATTGAAACAATTTATCGATGAATTGGTTATATATTTTTGATTTCGAAAAAAAATGCTTAAACTATTCACAGGGACACAGAAATTAATCTTAATAATTAATTACTTAGACAAACCTGTTACAATTAATTTACATTTTAATCTTTTGATGGTTTCCTTCATTGTTTTTTAATCAACAATGTTGAATAATATATTTTTGATTTTCTGAATTTCTTACTCATTTCAGAAAATGAGTATTCAGTATTTATTCAGTATTATTACATTAGTTGTTTAATTAATCGATTGGTCATTGATTATTCGATTAATCGTTGCACCTCACTTGAAGTGTGTCGAAAACATTTTTTTAAGGTGGGGGGTCTTGGAGTTGTTCTAAACATTTTTTGACTCATCATGGTCTAAAAAGGTCTAAAATGTAACTGATTCCTGCAAGTAGCCATTCCTGACTACAGTAAGGAGGAATTACAGATGTTCAGTGTTTTTCCTTTTCCTATAGTAAAGGTGAATTGCATCGACTTCAGATTTTTCCAAAGGTGTTTGTAGTCGTAGCTCATCGTAACTTCTTGTCAAACTCCAAAGTTGTAATTGTTATGTTTTTTTCTTACTGTTATGCAGTGTAATTAAGCTATCATGGTCATCCTTTTCTGTATGATTTTGATTTCGAATCACCGGCTCGGGAGTAGAGATGTCAAAATTCCGTTCAAATGAATGATAATCAAATAATGCATTATCTGTCGATCATTTAACTTTTTTGGGAATGTCTTCTCCACCCCCGGAAGTGATGTAATCGGCTCGAAAAAAAACGTGCTGTCTTTGGAAAAAAATACCATGGTGAAATATCTATTTAAATATATGTAAAAAAAATAATTAAAATTTGTGATTTGAACAGCAGTTTAAACAAACCTTTTCTGTGCATATGATGACTCAGCAGCGCATCATCGGTCAGCAAGGATTAAAGTAGACGAGATTGTTGCTCGCTGTAAATGTTTTGGTCACTTTTCAAAGAAAAACTATGCAACTAATTTGTCGATAAATCGCTTCAATAATCGGCCACTAATCGACTTTTAAAATAATCATTTGCAGTCCTACTTGCATACTCTCACTAGGTATGAAAACTGAGAAACTGTAAATATTCTTAGTTCCCGGATACTATGAATAAGAATAATAATGGCAGCCGTTGTTTTATGCGAGGTGATGTGAGCAGTAATGGAATGACTCAGCTGCTCGCTTCTTGTACACCAGGGCTCTCGTCAGCGCTTTATTTTCTAAAGCGCACGCCAACCGCTTCTGAGAACAAGTACTGTGTCTGTGTGGATGAAGGACTTACGTTATGTGGACTGAGGGACAATTTATGAATACTGACTGAAGAAGACCATTAAAGACAGGATACATTCCGTGAGCTACTAGCTGCTACTACTATGGCAGAAATGAATGAATTTTATCTTGGGACAGACAGTACAGTGCCATTAAACATTGCAACAAGAGACATGAGAAGATGGTTGTGTACCTGTATTGATGTTAGGCTTATTTTTGGGAGCACAAGCACCATTTTTCCATTGTCATCAACAGGGTTAGGACTGTGAAAGGGGGATGAGAGAGTGGGGCAAGCATACCGGCAGCACATGTTGATGAGGAGAAGCGACACTCGCGGCGCTGCGTGTGCTGTGACCTCGAGCCAAAGCACCAGCACAAGAGTGCATACGTGCTGGATGCAGCGGTATAACCGACTGCGCTGCAGAGCCAGCACACATTGTAATTCTCATGTGAAAAGACCTGCACACCATATTGCCAAATTAAGCTGGACCGATACAACAACCTAAAATTTGATATCGTGCTATACCATGATATCAAATAAACTAATAATAATATAAAATATATTAAATATAAAAATGTAAAATGAAAAATAAAATAAATAATACCTCAGCAAAACCTGTTATCATACAATTTAATTGATGGAAACTTTGACAGAATATTTTCTTCTGGGGGAGCAAGCACCATTTTTCTATTTTTGTGACGAGATCAAGGCCCATTCATACCTCACGTCAACTACGGATACGGATGGAGCGTTTCACATGTTCTCTCCGTCGATTGCGTACGTGAATTAACTCGCATCTGGGGACCTTATGATTACGTGCAAACAGATGAAACGGAGCAATACTACCGGAAAATGTGGGGCCGCTATAGAGTATAAACAGCTGCTGTTGCACACGGTAACGTAAAAGACGCTCGGAGGTATGAAGGCGGCAACGCGTGGAACGTACGGACAGATTACGTACGTAATTGGCCGCACGTAGGGTATGAGTCGGCCTTTAGTGTGAAGGGGGATAAGAGCGGGGAAGCAGACCTGCAGGATAGATATGTCAGTGAAGTTATCTCACGACATTAGACTGTAAGTTGCTGGATGCAGCAGTCTAATTGACTGTGCCACAGAGTACTTATTACTAAAATAATACATTGTTTCAGCCCTAGTGATAATGGAACGCTGCATACTAACCCGAATGTTCACATGCATTTATACATTTTGTCTTATTTTTCTAGATTGGTATTCATTATTGCCTTCCGCTGAGAGTACAGCATCGATATTACGCAATCCTTTTTGTTTTTGAACAGAACTAATTCTAATTGGAGCAGCACGACTTCCCTACTCCTCCCCCCCAGGCGTACGCACAGTCACGCACACGCATTAAACACACTAAAGTGCTGCAATTAACTGCGCGGTCCTGACGAAAACCATTGTGCATCGGAATGGCCTTCTTATCAGGGGGAAACTGTGTCCCTGATTACTATTCTGTGCTTCTGTTGAGTCACGCAGTTATTGCACTGCACTCCATGTCTCGCTTGTAAGGCTCCTGCTCTGCACTTGACAGGAGTGGGGGTGGAGGAGGGGAGGAGCGGGGGGGTG
>OMKY01252664.1:0-12150 GCA_900302395.1 Bregmaceros cantori
GTTGCTAAGAGTTAATGGCCTATTGTATGGTGTCCAGGACCTAGCAGTGACTGTGAAGAGGTCTCCCAGCCCACCAAGCCACCCAGCCGCTCCCCTCACAGAACCTACAAGTGGAGCTTTCAGATTGGTGAGCCAGAAACTATACCAGGGCCCCGGGACCACAAACTATACCAGGGCCCCGGGGCCACAAACTATACCAGGGCCCCGGGGACCACAAACTATACCAGGGGCCTGGTGGTCCAGAAACTACAGACAAGTTTTCCCACAAAAATCCAGAGGTCTGACATGTGTCAGGGTGTAACGCACTTCCTGTGTCTGTATATCTCCCTGTACAAAGTAATCATAGTGGAGGAAAGTAGCTCAATTTGTCTCTCAAAACTCATGTCTTAAAATCCACTTACTACAGCCTGCTCTGATAAATTACACATCATCCACCCCGCTTCGCTCACCGTTTTGGACACGGCAAAATTAATGGCACTGGAAGTGGCGAGCATATACAGGGGTAGTTAAGGAAGTAAACCGGAAACTGGAGAAAAACTTTGGGGGCCAGAAACTATAGCAGGAACCGTGGGCCAGAAAATATAAATCAAGTTATGAAACCACAGCGTAGTAGGCGGGAAAAGTGGCGTGGAGGCCCACGTGTCGATTTTAACACGGCCCACCTTTACCTGATTGGATCACCCTTACGTGGACCATAATGTGCCTGGTTGGTCCAGACCCACCGGACCGTTACAAGCGATGCGTGCACGATTCGTTGCCATGATACTGGCTGCCCATATGCTATTCTTATAACTTTGAATATATTCTAACGGTGTCACTTTATATTATGTTATGTTTGTTTTGCGCTATTACATATAGATTACTATGGTATTTACTGTACAAGGTTATGAACCAAATGTCCGAAGTCAAACTTCATCCTTGACCTAGCAATAAGAATTATTCTAATTGATTTTTAATTAGAGGCGCTTTTCCAAAACCCCTAAGGTACTACCACTACTACTAAACTACTGCGCTGTGACTGACACCAGACCCAATGATCTTTCCAGTCGCGTGCGATGCTTAGACAATTTGTTGGTCCTTGCTCGCCAGGCTAGGTTTGGAGGAGTTCTGGTGGGCAGGAGTGAGGTGCTGGATGGGTCTGAAGATGTTTCTTGTGTGTTGTAGAAGAGTTCTGGTGGGCAGGAGTAAGGTGCTGGATGGGTCTGAAGATGTTTCTTGTGTGTTGTAGAAGAGTTCTGGTGGGCAGGAGTAAGGTGCTGGATGGGTCTGAAGATGTTTTGTAGAAGAGTTCTGGTGGGCAGGAGTAAGGTGCTGGATGGGTCTGAAGATGTTTTGTAGAAGAGTTCTGGTGGGCAGGAGTAAGGTGCTGGATGGGTCTGAAGATGTTTTGTGTGTTGTAGAAGAGTTCTGGTGGGCAGGAGTGAGGTGCTGGATGGGTCTGAAGATGTTTTGTGTGTTGTAGAAGAGTTCTGGTGGGCAGGAGTGAGGTGCTGGATGGGTCTGAAGATGTTTCTGGTGTTTTGTGTGTTGTAGAAGACCTGGATCGGCTGTCCAGCAACGAGCGGGTGTCTCTGCTCCAGTCGAAGCTCCAGGAGATCAGGAAGTACTACCTGAGTTTAAAGTCGGAGGTTGCGTCCATCGACAGACGGCGACGCAGACTCAAGAAGAAAGATGCACAAGGTTTGTCTGCTCTGTCTTTGGTACATGTTTTGTGTAGCGGCTTTCATGCAGAGCAACACTGTCTCGTTGTCAGTAATACAAATAAGTCCAAGCTTCTAAAATCATTGGGTACAGCCTTCCCACACAAGCACAAGAATAATTAGGAATGCTCCTCCCATCAGGCAGGAGATATAGAAGCAGGGCTTTGAACCAATATTTTTTTCCCAAACGTTTTGTTCCGAACAAAAACAGAATTATTTCCGGTAATGAGTTCCACCAATAAATTAATGTTCCTGAACCGGTTAGAACAAAAAATATTGTTCCCGGAACGGCTAATTTTGTTCCTGTCAGATGTTTAATGCTATGTAATATATGTTGCGGCGAACCCACACCGACTCGCTACAGAGGCCCGCTGGGAGCGCTCCACAGCCGAGGTCTCGTTGCGTGTCGGGGCGAACCCACAACGACGCACTGCAGAGTCCTGCAACGATTCGTACTTCACTGCTGCGTCGTAGATTTTATAAATACTCTTGTTTTTATTTCTGAAGTTATCCCGTAGTGCACTCCTTTGAGGAACGAAATAAAACCGGTATTAACCGGTTACCATTATTTTTAAATAACTGTTCCTGTTCCGGAACATAAAAAATAATAACGTTTCCGGTTTCGTTTCTGTTCCCTGGAAAATACTAAAAGTTCCCGGTTTTCGTTCCTTGAAGCGGTTCAAAGCCCTGTATAGAAGCATTAAAAGTTCAACATCTGGCTTTAGAAACGGCACCGACCTCATAGCTATTAATACTCACGCTGCTTGGAACGCGGTACCGCGTTTTGCTTACTGCGTTTACCCACTAATTTTCATTGTTTTTTTAAAAGATATTCAAACGAACATTTTCACCGCAGTTTTCCCCAGTTCACAAGTTTGTCCGCTCAGGAAAAATTTCCGCCAGCCGATCACGCAACTTCCGGCGGCGGAGCCGAAACATGAACAAGAGGTATAGAGCGTTGTAAACTCTGAAAATGGCAGTCTATCGGCTGCCTTGCCCGACGTAGCAAACACCAGGCAAAGAAACCGGCAGCCGCTGGGCATCGGACTCGATTGGCAAGCCTGGAGGGCAGCCTGGAGCCTTTTCCAGTGACTTGAGGTTCGACGTTGTACGGTTTCTTTTCTTTTTTTTGTAATTGAAAATGTGAGATTCAAATGGCACACCGCTGTAATCGTAAGAAATTGGGCGATCCCAAAAAAAGAATTCGGCCATTGGTACGCCCGGCACACACGAGGAAATGTAAAAAAAAAACAAGTCCAGTCCAATGCAATTAATATGTTGATGATTCCTGGAGAAACTTCACTAAAATAAAAACAAACCTTTAAAATCGTTCACATGTTTAATTCTAAAACTTCACTACAAAGGCATTTTGTGTGAAGTTTTTGGGTGATGGATATGTTTGTTTGAAAAAAAGGAGCCAAAATGTGTATAACTATGACTGTTTTATCCTGTTGCATGCAAATCGTCGGCTTTAGGGCGAGTCTACAGAGGGTTAAGATACTTCAATATGGCTCCCTAATCATACTGTTGATGTGTATATACAGCCTCTATCTTTCTCAACAACTGTATGCACTTTTCTGCTGCTGGCTCTTGGCAGTGCCACATTGTCTTGTATTTATGTAAGTCTGTAATCTGTATAGGTTGAGTATGAACCAAAACCTATTCCTATCAACTTGTCGAAAAGGCAATAAACGTCTTGACTTGCCTTGAAAGACAAAGTGCTTTACAAAATGACCCAGTCTCCCAGTCTAAGCAAACAGGCACATACAGTAGGCAGATGGGCAGAAACATCCTAGTTAAAACCAGGTTAAATAAATGTGTCTTGAGCTTCTTTTTAAAAACATCGGCCCTCTCAGACTGTTCCACAGTAGGTGAAGACTCTCCATGTGTTCTCCAGTTAACTTGAGCTTTGTTAGCACAATGCTAAGTTAGCATGGAGCTAGGTTAGCATCCCAACGCTGGTGTCTATCGTGTAGCATGGAACCAAGTTGGCACAAAGCTAGAATAGCATACCAAGGTAAGTTGGCAGGAAAGCTAGCTAGCTTAGCATAGAGCTAGTTAACGCTGGCGTCTGTGTTCACAGTTTCTCACACAGCGGCGTCCACGTCGTCCGGCTCGGAAGGCATGAGCCCCGCCCCCCAGAGTTCAGTCGCTGTGGAGTGCAGGTGATGCCACGCCCCCCTCCCTCATCGGATCGGATCGTCAATGTCATGCCCTGACCCGATTGGTTGACCCAATACATGGCCACGCCGACCAATAGGCCTGCACTGACTGTGGGGGCGTGTCCCCGGTTTCTATGGCGACATATTTATTCCCTTTTCTACTCGTCCCCCTCTATCATGATTTGTACTTTTTTTGTACGATGGCCATGTTTGTAGCGCGAGTACAGCGCAGCATTTTGTACGTTTTGTTAGCCGAGCCTCAGATGAACTTTAACAAACTTAACGAACATAATCAGCTGCTTTACAATAAAGATTTTAAATACCGCTGGCCACGCTTGGATCCAACTTCTTTCACTCTGACTGTTTATCAAATAGCTTGCTGATAACTCGGTTCCAGATGATAATCTATTAATTGTTTCCTTGTTTGGTCCGTCTTCCACTGAATCGGAAGATTGTTTAATATTTGTTGTTCCCACTGCCAGTCTCCATTCCCAGTGTCATGGCCCCAATACAATAAAGCCAACACGTAAGCTTGGGTAAAAACCCAATATGTTAGAATTCAGCACGGAAAAGTAGGCTCTCCCATACTAATATTAAACAATGGAAATGTTGGCAATGAGTGGAGAAAGCGAAGCAGAAAGTCAGCGATATTTTATTTTTAATTAATATATAACATCATTAACTTAATAATAATTCATGCTAATAAATGATTTTAATTTAAAAATGAAGCGATTTAATCGGTCAATAAAAATGGGCGATGAGGGGTCCGGGTTGGCCGAGTGGTTATGGACTCCGCACTTAACGCGACCCCATTCATGTTAGTAGCGCTGTGTCTACCGCAGCGTCGCGAGTTTGACTCCGCTTGTCGACTTGTCTGCAACGTCTACCCCCGATCTCTTCAACCCAGTTTCCGACTAATCCTATCCAATAAGGATGGAAAAACGGTGATAAATCGATTATAAAAATAATGGTTAGTTGCAGCGTTATCTGGAAACATAACTGGGAGAGTTAAAACTTAAATTATTACAGTGGTGCCAAAATCGCTGTTTGTCATGATGGCCTACATCTATGCTTTTTGTTAAGATTTATTGTCCCCGGCACTTTTCAAACCCCAGTTTATTCAGAACATGAGACAACTCTAGGCAGAATGATAGTTAATAAGGAAACCATGTCTTTATTAGCACCCGTGATGCGACACCAACAGAATAAATGCCTTCTGAATTGTATTCATTCACACAATGAAAAGGGTACAGACGGCACTCCTTAAATAATGAATGAATACGTTTGACAAACTCAACAAAACAATACAGTATTATTTACATGATGGGTGTCATGTTTCCCTTTTAACCCTTTAGGTGCGGGGTCCTCGCGTTTTTCATCTGAGCTGCATTTTGTGATCATGCTCATGGGTGCACACTGCACAGGATGCGTTTGTTTTAGTTTTAAAGATTCAGCACATTGTGGAGATAATTTACAAGAGGACTTAGCCCTAAAAGAGTAAAATACATTTGTAAAAAAACAACCCGAGTAAGACTACAAAGTACTGATCCAGATAGCTACTCAAGTAAAGTAAAAAGTACAGGCTCAGAAATGTACTCAAAAGTATTTTTGAAAGTATTAAGTACAAAGTACTAGAAATAAAATTGTTTGTAAAATGCATTTTTTCAATGTTAGTTTGTTATTGCTCGAATAAATTAACAACGAGCCTAATGTATCTTATATCTCGGGACTAAAATCCACTTATTAACTGGAACTGTACTCGGTAAATCAGCGCCCCCTACTGACTAATATAGACGTTATCCTACCCCGTCAATGCAAAAAAAAAAAGTAACGAGCCTGTTTTGGTAAAAGGAGTAGAAGTACAGATATTTTTGTTAAAAATGTACTCGCTACAGTAAAAAGTAATCGCAGAAAAGGGTACTCCTAAAAGTACAGATACTTGAACATTTTACTTAAGTACAGTACTTGAGTATTTGTACTTCATTACTTGCCATCTCTGCACATCGGATAGTTTCCCAAACATGGCATCTTAACCTTTCTGCAATGATCAGACAGGATGTATACCATCGGGATGTTTTATTCAGGATGTTTCAGTAAGGTTGGAGGACCAGGCAGTTACCGTCACGGACCTCCGACACCTTATTCCAGAGGTGGCTCGCGAGCTTCTTTTAAGATGTCTGAGCTCTATTTTAATTTTCCCCCCTCAAACTATCCATTACCCATGTATAAAAGCAACACTACATAGTGTAGTGTGGACTAATTGACTCCCAAGACACGTACAAATGTTTTCACTCCCCATGCGTTGACTCCCAAAACGTAATGTTACATATTTCAAAACTAGACACTTTGACACACAGAACAGAAGTGTCATAGATGACCGACAAAACCCGTGCGATCATTGGACATTTTAATCATTACGCACGGATTGTGTCGGTGCCCCAAAATCCTCTAGTCATTTCCACGTTGTTTTCAGAGTGGAAGTAGCCCCTTTACATGCTACCAAAAAGCCTAAATATAATCCGCTTATAGGTGGATCCGCTTCAAGTGGATCGGAATGTATTTTGAATTCATGCCGGTCGGTGATCCGCACTCCGCTCACTCGCGGACGCGCTGGGGTCGGACGCTGGCTCTCCCCACTTGTTGCGCAACGGCGACAAACCGGAACCCACCCCCAACGCCTCGGGCCGACTGCGACGGAGGAGCGAAGGGGACAGACGTTCGGCACCCTCCGGTGAAGGCTATGGCGGTGCGGCCGGAGAATGGGGAGGGATAGAGAAAGGAGAGAGAGGGAAGGGGAGACACGGAGGAGGGATGTAGAGAGAGCAAAAGTGTGACGGGCACAGGTTTCAGAAAAGCCACGATATCTCCTCTTCCAACGTCAACTAGGTGATTATTACCCGCCTTGGTTTAGCGTAAGATCGCGAGGTGATGGATGAACCTTGAGAGACACGGTTTTCGGCGACTTGCAGGTTAAAGTGTCGCCTTTCAAACGAGCCATAGCATGTTTCAGTTGCCCTGTCAGATATGCTGTGCCCCTACAAAAAAAATGTCAAAAAGGGCTGGTATTCAATTAGTTAAAGTAACTTATTCCCAACCCTGTTAGTTGACGGACAGCACTTTGTTCCATGTTTTGCCTTCTTCTACAGCTCTAAAATTCACTTGATTACATATATCAGTATTGGACCACCGGGCCAGGTACCAGGCTTAGATGGGTGGGTCACTACTGCCCACATATTATTAAATAATGTATTGTAAAGCTGTTTCTACGGGGGCTGATCTCCAACTATAGACGTCCACAAGGTCACTGTAATAGGGCTGTTGCATGGTGATGTCACGGCTTCGCTGCAGCACACCTTACCAACTTCATGTCCATTGTATGGGGCCAGATATGGCAAGTAACGAAGAACAATCAAGTATAGTACTAGAGTAATTCTACTAGAGTAGAATTTAAGTATCTGTACTTTAAGTACTTTTTCTGTGATTCCATTACTTGTACCCAGTAGATTAACATCAGTACTTGTACTCCCTACTTTTCCCAAGATTGTTAAACGACGTGATAGGACAATGTAACGTGAATTAGTCATTAAGTGGCGCAAAGGCACAGAAGTTTGTTTTCATTTCGTCTGTGTGGCTAACCTTAAGCAAATTAGGCATTTATTCATCGAATAACATTGGAAAAGTGTGTGTTTTATATATTAGTACTTATACTTTTGAATACATCTTGGAGCCTTTACATTTCTCAGCCTGTACTTTTTTACTTTACTCGTAGATATTTGGCTCAGTAGTTTGTAGTCTTATGTTACTAATTTTTTTTTACAAATGTATTTTACTCTTACTCAAATAATCGAATAAATCAATAATACTTTAAAACAGACAATGTTATACAAACGGGGGGGTCATCATTTTATTCATTCATGAATGTTTACTTTTAAAATTGTTGACACTATTAAATATTCATAAATTAATTATGAAAACTAATAAGAACAGCAGCGATATAATTCCAAACAATAGTGGCCCCAATGTGTCAGTCTCCCATAACCCATCAATTGAGTCGAATGAGTGAGTGAATTTTAATAACACTTCCAAAATAAAATTATACATAATTATGTCAATGTTTACGATGACCTCGCCAGTTCTGTGGTTGTAATAAAAGCTGGTTAAAACAACATGACAATATATGAACAATTGAGGGCTAACGGATTCAAGAAACAAGTCATCTTTAACTGATCCATACAACCGTCATAAACATCATCCCATTTATTTAGAAAAAAAAAAAAAAGTCCAAATGCCCACTTTGTGATGGGAGTTGGGGGCGACGCCCTCAGAGGGGCGGGGCTAGCAAGCCGGTCTTGGCAGCCAGGGCCTCGTTCTGCTGGATGTGGTACTCCTGGAAGCGGAGGGAGATCCTCTGGGTCATCTTCAGGTACTTCTGAAGGCAGCTCTCTGAGCAGCTGGTCTGGAAGACAAGAAGATGACAGACGCTGCTTAAGAGGTGAGGAAATAACATGAGAAGCACGTCCGCCGTCCTACCAAACTCCACCCACGTCTCCATTCGGATAATTTGATAGGCCGACGTCGCCTTTATACGGGCTGACCAGATTTGTCCAGACTTGAGGTACTGTCTAGCGGCATGCAATGCGTGGACAAGTTGGTGGTGCAGTGGTTAGCATTGCTGCCTCACAGCTAGAAGGTCCTGGGTTCGAATCCCAACCCGGTTTCCCCCACCACCAAAAACATGTTCTTGTTAACCTGCTCCAGTCAGTGTCCCCTGGCCAAGGTACTGGCTCAGAATCTGGAGTTGGCCCCCGGGTGCTGCACCGCGGCTGCCCACCGCTCCTCAGGGATGGGTTAAATGCGGAGGAAGAATTTCACATTGTGACAACACGACTCGGAGTTACGATTGAATTCAGCCTTCCCATTGGTGACTAACTCCAAGAAAATACATCATCCTTTTAAATAACGCGGTAGGCGTGTGTGCTCCCACTGAGTAGACATGTCGAAAAATAGAACCATGGACTGTTAAGTAGAAGCCGCGTGCGTGCCGTACCCCATTGCTTTTTCTACTTTCGGTTTAAGCCATAACATGGGGTTATGCCATATTGGGAAAATACCGGTATGTCCGAGGCGGTTCGGGGACACCCATTTCCAAATATGGAGCCTATGGGCGTGTCTGGGTCTAGGCACGGGACTCTAGCCACTAGCTTATGGCTCGTTGGTGTTGTCATAAGTAACTGGGTAGGAATACTGGAATGAGTCTGATCACCAAGCGCCTCTATATAGGGTCTATATAGGCTGGTGAAATTTGTACTCAGTTTGCAAGAGCAACAACTTACCGGTGTACCACCGTACATACCATAGCATCTATGAACATAGCGCTCAAGCCCTAGCTGCCCAGGGCCACGCCCCCCCCCACCCCACACACACCCTGCCATCTATTGGTAAAAATGAATGAACGCCAAATCTGACACGTTCGTAAAATTATGACCTCCCTCACACAATTAACACGGGGCACACCTGGCAATATACAAAACATCACTTTGGTAGAGCATTAAATCTAAACTGCTAAAATTGCAATATATGGCAAGTGCTGGGCTACCGTGGCGGTGACTTTGTTTTAAACCAGTCTATGGTCAGAAACTCAGAAGACAGCGACGGAAGTCATATTACAAGTAGAAATGTGACTCTAGACCAGGTGACTGGTGGACAGGGCTCGCCAGGCTAACCAGGACCAGTAGAAGCGCTCACCTCCTCAGGTTTGACGTCTCTGCTGGTGAAGTCTTTAACGCAGTCCATGAAGCAGTTCTCCGTCAGCTTGTTGTAGGTCCCCAGAAACTCCTTGAACTGCAAACACACTGACGTTAACATCTCAACAGAATGGAAAGAAGAGGATCTCTAGAAAACCAAATTAGAATTAGTAACTACTATTTATACATAATGAGTATTCCTGGCTAACTAAAATGGGACATTTTTGTATGTACACTGTATGTAATAAAAGTGACATTTTGTAAGGAACTACGGTTAGAGAGAGAGGTGAAGAGAGAGGGTGAGGTAGAGAGAGAAAGAACAGGGAGAGATGGATCATCCATAGCCTGGCAAGCCAGACCCAATGCATAGTCCACGAATTGCACATCGCTCGACGCTGAAATTCAGCGCCTAGCAATGTGCAATTCGTGGACGATGCATTGGGGCTGGCTTGCCAGGCTAGATCATCCACTGTTCGTACTTGTTTAATCTGATCGGACTCCGCGGTCTGAGCTGCCATCTTGGTGCACCGAGCGATCCCTGGTAGAAATGCAGAAATATAATAAATATACATTACGTTCATATACAACATATACATCACATACCACATTACATCACATACCACATATACATTCGACTCTAATCGTTAGGATCAGCGTGTTTTTCATGATAAACTACGAGGTTTATTCTTAGTTTCAGACAGAAAGACGGTTCTTACCCTCAGCAGTCTACAAGATCTGCTCAAACACGACCAATATCGACCCCAAGGTCACGTGACAGGTGCCGCTGATACACTTCCGGGGGAAGGTTAGCGTTAGATCGGGATCATTTTGGACGTGCTGTAAAGTTCGAATCCCCAAAAATTAATCCGAGTATTTTGTCTCATGTGGGCATTTTGAGGTCCTCCCAAATTCCCGTTCGTTTTGTATTGTGTTGTATTCTTCGGGGGGAATTAGAACGCGACCTTAGTGGTTATCGTGGGATTGACATTGGATCATGTACAACAATAATATAAATCATATCTTGGATATTTCGCTCTTTCACGACTCGCGACTCATTCAAATCCATCGTCCTCGAGTGACACAGCCCTAGTGGAAGTGCCGTTTTTTGACGTCACGTCCGGTTCTGAGGGAGAGGGACTTTTGGAAAAAGGTTGCGAGGTCGCAGCGAACAACACCGCTGTGACCCGACCATTAGTCTCCAGTCTGCAGTGAAGTTATAGAAAACACACCCAGTGCTTTTTAGTGATACGGCTCTAGCGAACGTGTCGTTTTTTACGTGACGTAAATTACGTCACGTCCTGTTCCGAGGGAGAGGGAATTTTTGAAAAAGAGAGCGAACAACACGGCTCTTCAAGGCGGTGATCCGATCATTGTGATCCGATTAGTGAAGTGATTAAAAACACGAAGACAAGCACCGACTCGTTACGAACAACTGGCGAGTATGCACTTTATTACGTTTATTACCATCATACAATGTTTGTTACGTCGACGATGTAACGAGGTAACGATTTCCCCTCGTCGCTTTTACTATTGTTTTGTTCTTTTTTATCCCCCACCTGTATTTATAACGAGTTGAAAAATGAGGTAAATATAAATGCAGGTAAAATGTACGCAATAAAAAGGTTGATGTGTACGTACACACATAGGTATAGGCAGAGATGGCAAGTAACGAAGTACAAATACTCAAGTACTGTACTGAAGTAGAATTTTCAAGTATCTGTACTTTTAGAAGTATACAAAACAAAAATATCAGTACTTCTACTTCCTTACTTTTCTCAAAACAGGGTCGCTACTTTTTTCGTTGTTTTTTTTTTCCTGCAACAACATGGTAGGACTACATGTATAGCGTGAATGAGTCAGTAGGGGGCGTTACTCGGTAATGCACTAATACAGTACAGTAGCAGTTAATAAGTTGTTTTCATTTAGTCTCTGGGTATGCCCCAGAGACTAAATGAAAAAGAGCTGGTAAAATGGTTGGTTTCTCTTGGTGATAGTTAACAATAAAACTCTGTCAGTCTTGTTTCATTTCTTGAAATGTATTGCACCCAGGGGATGGAAGGCTGTGGAAGGCGTGGTTTCGCTCATACACACAGTGAAGCATTGGTCAATTCACACAGAATTCATATCCAGCTTTACATACGTACCTTATCTCCATCCAAACCAGGTAATCCCGGCTCACCGCTGCTCCCTTTGTGACCCTGGAGGAGATGAATGGCATTAATCACAATGACATTAATTTTGTAGCGCAGTAAAATGTTAAAAAAAAAAAAAAAAAAAAACATTTTAAGTTTGCTTAAATGTCTACCGCCCGAGATTTGGAAGTAAGAGACTAAATGTAAAAGATTACAGTAAGCAGATTATAAACGAGAGTAATGTAATTTGTTACAGCTACAATTACAACAAGAAGTATGCAGTCGTCTCCGTCTACTAATGGGGTATCCCTGAAACGCGATAGAAGCATCGATAACCCACTGAAATCTTGTATGCTTGCTGCAGGAATTCTACGTCACAGGGGTCTTGTATAATGACGTCACTGGGGCCAGA
>OMKY01252665.1:2500-15766 GCA_900302395.1 Bregmaceros cantori
TTGTCTTGGGGACAAACCAACCGACCAACACGACCAAAAACAACCTGCTACGCGGCCCACCCCCTGGCGCAGGTAATGATGTGAGTGTCCAACTTCCATTCAGATGTGTACGATCTAAAGGTGCCTTTCGAGTCTAGCTTTGTTGTGTTGCAGCACTTCAAGAAGTAGAGAGAGGAGAGCAGGGGGAGAACTCAATATATCTTGTGTAACTGTACACTGTACTGTAGAATTTAGGTCACTTTATAGGAGTTGTAGAGCAAAAATATGCATTTATATATGGAATTATTGAGACCACTGGAAAACTAAGAGGCCAAGGAATTGAAAAAAAGAAAATAATATGAAAAGAAAAGTGTTGAAATCAAATCTGGACTACAGCTGGGATAAAGGGGTTCAAGGTTGTCATTCCATTATACATTTTTTTAGTTTTTAAATCTGCGTGTAAAAGGGTTTAAGAATCAATAAGTATATGACTCTTGTACTATTGGAAATCCGAGATCTCCAGAGCGAATCAATTAACAGTATCTGGGGAAAATACACAGAAATGTATTTAAATTATTTAGTACTTGGTCCGTAATAAAAATGATGACCAGTCAAATCCAAACACACAATAAATCTAACAACAAAAGAACTTTTTAAAATTATAATGCCAATTCAGCATGTGGAAACAATGAAATCCGGGCAGACAATTCACGACCTGGCCAAGCGGCAGGTCCTGGCCAATCATCGGCCTATAACTTAACACAACATAGAAGACACTCACTTATTATTTTCTTGTTGAAGCAGAGAGTCTCTGCTTCATTTTGATATATGTGACATGATAGCAGTTGTCTGTTGGACTTCAGGAGATATATGGGACGGGCCAAAAAATAATTCATGATCGTCAATCATTTTCTGTGTAAATGACTAGCATGAAGAATGCTGGCGCAGAATAGTTAAGGCACCACCCAATCTGAAAGTGGTCATTACAAGCGACAAATATGATTATGTAGTCTGACCCCCCCTCTCTCTCCCCACACCCCAAAGCATTAACTCTGGAAAAACATTCAGGCATTGTAATGCTAATATTATGCAAACCCACTGAGTGGATTGCGGTCGCCGGGTCAAATTCATCAAAAGATGCATGTTTATATTTACATTTAAAGCAATGGTTGCTCTAGGCACAGAGAGATGGGTGGGGTGTATATATTCCTGATGATGTGAAACAGTAAGCAGCAAAAGAGTGAGCGCAAAGGAGACACAGACAGAAAGACAGACAAAAAGGCAGAGTTGGATAGAGAGAGTGCGCAAGAGCGACACAGAAACCGGCAGACAAGAGAGTGAGAGAGATAGAAAAAGATGGTGAAAGAGAACGGGTGGAACAGATTGACAGTGAAACAGTAGGGGTGCACCGATCACGTTTTTTGCTTCCGATCCGATTCCGATTATTTTTCTTAAAAAATGTATTTTACAAAGTTTTTATTTTCTATAAAATAAAATCTTTGTGCAAATTAGAAAACCCAAGATAGTCAAGGAGATTGCTATATAATAAAATAATCGCAGTTGCACAACAAACGCTAGTCTTCTTAACTTGTATAAAAAAAGTCAAATAACATGGTATGTAATCTAAAGTTATATTTGAATGATTTCATTCTGGCGGTGTCAGATCCGCAGGCAGCCGCAGATTTCGTTGCTTGGGGGTGTCGTGAGCAGCAGAGCTCGTCCGATCCTGATCGGCCAAAATCCGACGGTACCGCGACATTAAAAAAACTGATCGGCGGCCCCTAAAAAAAAGAGAGCAAGAGTTAGTCTCAAATAATCCTAAGGCACTTTTAGGACTAGTTGAGTCCTTGTGCAATATGATGCAAAAATGACCCACACAATGTTGGGAATAGACATGTGATATTGATGTTCAGCGGAAAACCCACCCTACGCACCCAAGAGCATGAGCACAGTCAAAATGGCACTCAAATGAAAGGACCCAATGATAAATTGTTGCATACAATAACCCCTAGGTGCCGAGCACCAGGGCTTGAAAACGAAATTATTTTTAAAATGTTCCGTTCCGAACGGTTCAGGCAGGTCTATATTTAATGTTTTTGTTCTCGGAACTGTTCCACCACCAAAATATTGGTCCTGAACTGGTTCGGAACACATTTTGTTTGTTCTTAAAGTTCCTTATGTTGTTAAGATAAAGTTAAGTTTAGATATAGTTTTTATACAAAATATATTTGGTGGACTTTCAAACTCCGAAGCAACTCTATTAACTCTATTGACGCATATTACATTCACTTCCCAGTCTGTCCACAAGATGGAGCCCCATATGCATGGAGCTTGACTGACGGTGAAAGTGGAGGAAAAAGTCTTCTAGACATAGGATATGCCTAAATATTTAGAGACCGGAAAAAAAAACTGGTTTTGTGGATTTCATAATGTTCCGTTTTTGTTCCGGAATAGTTGAAGAAATTTTTCGTTTCCATTTCCGCTATTCATAAAATTCAGTAAAAATCTGCTCGTTTTCGGTTTTCGTTTCTTGAACCGGTTCGGAGCCCTGCCGAGGACCCAATGAGTCCTTGGCACCTAAGGGGTAATGTATGTAAATAGCGCCGCCCACGTCCACGCAACCTTGTAACGTACTGCCCCGAGCCGCCGTGCCGTTTAGCGGAAAACAAAGAAGATCCATTATGGGCGAACAAAAGAAAACCACGTATGATGTCGGCGCTGCGGCTCGTCCCACTAAAAGCAGGCACCCAGCACGTGGAGAAGAGCGTGGGGGCGGGGGGTGGTGGGGACTGGGGAGAGTGTGTGCGACGGAGGGCACGCCGGCAGCAAGCGGACCCGGCATGTTTCAAGTCCGCGGGGCTGGCGCTGTAGAGGCAGTAGCAAGGCTGGCTCCTTTGTTCATTAATTGATTGGTCTCCCCTGCCGGGCCTCTGTAACTAGGTTAGCTAGCAGCACAGCACCGGGAAAAGACAACCTCGCTCTCTCTCTCTCAGCCTCACCCATTTCCCTCTCTACACCTCTCTGTTCGCTAAAATCGTATTTGGAGCCCCACACCGTCACCAACCACCCCATCCCTCCCTCCCTCTCACTCGCTTGTTCACTCACTCTCACGGCGACTCTCTTTCCCATGTCTTTCTCCAGCCCAATTCTCTCCCCCACTTCATTTCTCACCTTCTCTCTCCCTCATTTTGTTCTCACTCGACCCCCATTCCCCTCTCTCACTCTTCTCCCACCCTTACTGCATCGACTCTCCCATCTTCTCCTCTTCCCCCTTTCCTGTCACTCCCTGTTCATGTCTCTCTCCATCATTATCTCAGTCACACGATTATGCACTCTCAGTCTCTCACATTTTCATCTCTCAATGCGACTCTCCCCTCATCTCCTACCCAGCATCCAATTGTTCCCTTTTCCCCCCGCGCCGCTCCCCTCTTCCCGCGTCACGGTGTGTACGAGAGTGAACCAGCCTACCGATGGGCCGTGTAGACCTAGGGGGCAGTAGCAACACTGATGGCAGGGGTGTTAATATAACTAATGGAGTGTAGCCCCACGGTAACTTCACTGAAGTCATCCTCATCTAATTAGACCGAGCGCGGATGATGAAAACCACCACGGGGACGACATGCGGGGAGAGCGAGTAAGAAACAGAGACAGAGAGCGATGGCTTCTCGTGCTGAGAGAGCAAGACAGAGAGGGATGGCTTCACGGGCAGGGAGAGCAAGTGAGAGAGCGAGGAAGAAATGGATGGCTTCGCGAGCGGGGAGAGAGAGAAATGCATGGCTTCACGAGCGGGGAGAGCGAGTGAGAGAAACAGAGAGGGATGGCTTCTCAGGTCCAGCTACTAACTGCCAGTGGTGTGAAGGTTTGGGCAACATAACAATTAAGGCTGCAATTGTTTAGCCTGGCACGCCAGAAACATCAAATTGTTTGTGTTGCCGTGGGGCTGTGTTCAATAAGAGAATGGCATTGGGAGCAACATATATTTAACACATTTGAGTGGAAGACTGAGCAAACAGGGAAACGATTAATAGCAGCCGATTAATCAATTATGAAATTAGTTGGCAATTAATTCAATGCTGTTCCAAATGGATTACTCTGGTGAACTAACCGGAAATAACAGGTGTGCGACTTCACGACATCCCACTGCCCACCAATACCCTCAACTACACTAAAAAGTAACCTCAAACACCAATTGTGATGCAAATCGGATTACTGTGACAGTTCACTAGTCGGACATTTTCAATGTTGTTAGAAAGCTCACTTCATATTCCTCACAGTATTTCTTTTTAAAAAGTTAATCCAAACCAACATGAATCACAATTATGAATCCCATCCCCTTGGCGATTAATAAAGTATTACAATACAGAACCATTAGCAATAACTTGCAAGGAAAATCACTATTTCACGTAACCGCAACATGGTCATATTTTAGTTATTGTCCCATGTTTACAACAATGAGGCGGGGGTAATCGGGTCAGTGGCAAAAACCTGAATGACAAAAGTTATGGAGAACATGTATATACACACACACACACACAAGGTTGGAAAGATTGAATCGCTGGGGGAAAGGCGTGAAGAGAAACTGTGGAAATATTAGCATTTTTGAGGTTGGATCAAAACAATATCAACATATCTTACCGCACCTGAAGCGAGTCAGTGATTATGAAAATGAATTCAACGCGGTGCTTCCTTGCACCACCTCAGGTGACGACAGAAGGCGGCTTTGTGAGACGAGCACCCACACAGACCCAGCAGCGCACAATGGAAGGCAAGACACAAAAGAGAACAGGTGGGGGAGCCCGCAACCACAACGAGACAGAAGGAGAGGAATAGAGGAGAGGCACGAGAATAAGGGAACAGTGGAAGGGGAGAGCAGGTGAGAGGACATATAGTGTACAAAATAAAAAGGAGAAAGCGCATATGTAATAACATTACTTTTTTTTGTTTGTTTTGTTTGAATTAAATTAAAAAACAGTGTACAAGCGAATTAAACATGGGGTGACTGGAGGGAGAAGAGGAGAGGGTTGTGTAGTGGTTTTTGGCGTGTTGGTGTCGTGATTGTGTTTTGGATTGTCTTCCCCTTTTTTTTTTGGTTTAGATAGGTTATGTGAAACTTTTTAAAAATGTATTAAAAAGTTGTGTCTTTCAACAGATGGATCGACATTGTAGATGGTGGTAGGCAGAGTAGCCGAAAAATTTACTCAGTATTGTTACCAAAGCAAAACGCTACAAGTAAAACTATGCATCCAAATATTAATTACGTTTTACTTCTTCTCACTCATATGTCTACTTTTGATTTGTTGTTTCTTCTGTTATAATTTTTTTGTTGAATCTGAATCTTATTTTATTCGTATTTCCAATCCATTTTTCTTTTCTTTAACCCTGATTATGCCTAGTTATTTGGTGCTGCAATTTTCATCAACTGCAGAAAGTAAACATAATTTCCCGAGATTTTTGATGACATAACAGGCTCTTGTATGGAAATATTTGTACATAGAGAGCAAGATAATGATGTTTCCAAAGATGTTGGTTTCTTGGAGTTTTGACACTCTGAGGCACGATCTTACCCATAATAGATATACTACTAAATGTAAAAAGGTATAGATAAAATGTGAAAAGACAAAGAAAGAGACCAAAAGAGTTCATGGGCTATAGAGAACATTAAATGGACTAGATGGACAGCATTTGAGAGTCTGACTGAAACTAATATAATTAATTACCTGCGGCGGGGCTGCACCGTGAAGCAGGTTGTGTTCATGTTTGCATTGGTTAGTTGGTTTGTCCCCAGCATGACTGAAAAAGTTGTGCACGGATCTGGATTAAAACTCGTAGAGTTGTTGGAAATGGCCAACGGAGGAAGCGATTACATTTTGGTGCATTTATGTAGGCTATAAGTAACAATCATGCTTAAATCACCTTACTTAAATCAGCTTACCGCGCTCACCTGACCAGACTTCTGGGTCGCAGTGGATTCTGGGAAATGTAGTTGGCATGTTTGCTGGTGGCATAAATCGCAATCGCTACCCTACTCTACTTGATAATGGGTGGCCACACATACTGGTAGCACTAAAAGTACAATTTTTTTGTACCACTACTGCGCAGGTTTACAATTTCCAAGTGCTTCTAGTCGACTATTGATTTATTAAGAAATAGTTTGATTTGGAAATTGGCTAGGTGAATATACAATGCAACCCTAATATTCAAAATCAATTTGTACCAGAAACTCTCCATCCATAGGGGGCCCTAGAAAAAAGTGGAAGTTTACAATGGATTCAATTCAAGCTACAGAGTCACAGAGGTGAATTTATGCAATCCGAGTGTTTTCTAGTTTCGAGATTGAGAGAGAGCTCGAGAGAACGAGAGCAAGTGACAAGGCATAGAAGGGGTACAGGAGGCAACAATAGACCAATTCATTACGGGCATGTCAGAGGAGAACAAGACATCTATAGCAGAGCTAGGAAGCTGGGGGAAGCGGTGGCTGCGGTGTCACGTACGGCGAGTCATCGATGACGCGGCATAGGACCCATCTGGCCCTCGGCCACTCATGAATGACCTCAACCAGAGATGAACGACCATCGCTTCTAAATGGAACGTACTACGGAACATACTTCATACAGTTTATAAGGACAGTCAATGTAGTACAAAAACAATTTGATGAATAGACAATATAACAAATATATATTTATGGGTGCAACGATTGCAGAACCATTGCAGTACCTGATTAATCGTCAAGGAGTTGAACCATCGTTAATGTCAGCAGTTTTTGCCACAAATTTGATATCACTTGATAATGTCTGAAAATCCGAAATATGATTACAATTATTCAATATTATTGATAAAAAAATTAATATGAAGAAAAATATAAAAAATGTTATGAAATTGTGTCCGAGTAATTAACTTAATTGTTGTCCATTTTTTTTTGCCAACATTGAGCGAAATTGACTACATCCAAAGTGGACAAGATTAATTCATCTGTCGCTTTCAATATTTTGGGGGATTTTTAAAGGTAAAAATATCAACCGATTAATCAACTAATCGTTTCAATGATCGGCAACTAATCGTCTATTAAAATTAAATGACTGTTAGTTGCAGCCCTAATCTATTTACAACTTTGATTTTTCTCATGTTTTGATTTTCTAGGATGGTTTGCGGCACATCAGTGTTGCAGTATCTGATTTAGTATGGCAACACGAGTCAAGAGTCATTGGGGGTTTTGTTCTAAATTATAATTGGACATTTGGATGTATTTAGATTTCATGGAATTATATATTTGTATAATTATAACTATATTAAAAATTACATGTTCAAAAGGAAGGTTTCTGTACTTAATTTTAAAAAGGGGCACAGTTTGGAAGTTTGAAAAATATATTTTGAGAGATCAAATTCTGATCTTTTTGAGAGATCAAAAATCTGAATTGAATTCGACATTGGCATTTCGGAGATCAAATTTATTTAAAAATTTTTTCAAGCGAAATCGTAAACACCGTACAGACTATACGTACACTACAGTGTTCAAGAAGCCATTTACAAAAAGGATTAAATATGGTATTTGTTATGGTTATTATATCTGATGGAATGCAAAGATTAAATGGCATTACATGTTGTCCTTCAAATTGTGTTCCTTTGGACTCTTTGATACAATCAACCTCATCCATCTGCCAGGAAAGGGAGTGGAATGTCCAAAAACATTAACTCCCCGAGCAGAATAAGTCAAGAGTGTCAATCCAGTTATTGACTGATTAATCTATAGCCGCGCCAGAGCGTTGTACTCAGGTCAAATTACATCATCAACGTTAGAGGCCGGAGGCTGTTGACCAAAGCCACCTTTGACCAAAGGCACTCACAGTAAGTACAGCCAGAAAAAAAAAAACATGTACCACTCACGACGTCATTCGAATGGCGAGGCCACTGAACTAATTTGAAAAAATAGGCTTATGAGGGTCAGGCCTTCACAATAGCAGCAACACAAATATGTATTGCTTGAAATAACGAATTACTAGGGCTGCAACTAACGATTATTTTAATAATCGATTAGTTGCCGATTATTTAAATGATTAGTCGACTAATCGGTTGGAGGTTTTTTTCCTTTTAGAAAATCCCCAAAATGTTAACGCTGACCAACAATTACAAGAGATTAATCTTGTTAACTTCAAATCTAGTCAACTTGGTTCTTCTTAACCAACAAATGTACAAGTTACTTTCTCGAAAACAAACGTATTACAATTTATAGCATAATATTTAGGTTTTTATTTTATTTATATTTTTCTTCTTTTTCACCTTTTCACCTCAAGTATTATCTATTAATATCAAATTTGCCTGGACCAATTGCAGCAATGTCAGCATAAGACTGGCAAAATGACAATGATTCAATTTCTTGGCGATTATCGATTATTACATTAGTTGCCGATTAATTCTATAGTCGATTAGTCATCGATTAATCGACGGATCGTTGCAGCCCTACTAATTTCCCTTAGGTAATACGAGCAACTTGTAGAGTCCTCGTCACACAAGAGATGCAAAAATGTTCTTTGGGATATCAAAGTTCAGTGAAAAACGCACTCTTGCAATTACAAAACAATTTAATTGTAAAGCCCTAGAGGAGCCCTATTGAGACAATAAGCTGAAGTCCAGAAGCATAGAGTCCACAGGGCCACAATCACAAGACACAGACTAGACATACTTGCTGAGAAAAGAAATAAAACATGTTATTTTACCTTTTTAGCAACATTTGGTCAGTAGAATTCCAGTCGTTGTCAGTTGGATGATTCTGTGGACAACAGCAAAAAAACAGACATTAAATATATGGCAAGAGTTGAATATTTACCTGCACACAATGCACACAAATATGGGTCATCTTTCCCCATAGATGCCAATTCAGTGTTCTGTTTAGGGTTGGCACATTGAGTCCTGACCATACGTGAACCAAAACGAATGATACCAAATTCTGGAAAATGAGCCCCTTTTGATTATTTCCAGAATAAATAAAATAAACTGAATTAAATTGACTTCAAGCTAGTATCGATTTCATGGGTCAAAACGAGAAGGGATGAGTAAAAATAAAAACAAACTTGTTTATCTTATTTTGTTGTTATTTATTGTATAGGCCCTTGTTCGTAGTGATCACTAGAGGAAATGAGTTCAGCAGTTGCATATTCCTCAAACTAGAGAAAAAAAATGTAAAACTTGAAATTGGATTGCTTTGTTAAGATTTGTTAAATACGTAAAATGTCAAATCATAAGATTTCAAGGTTTCCTAGGATAATTGCGGTACATCCATGTTTTCACTAATTTAGTACTGCAATATGACAAGTCACTGTGGTGAAATTTGGATGTATTCAGATACATTTAATAAAATAAAAGTAAAAACATTTTTAAAGTTATAATTATATTAACCCTATGCCCAAGAGTAAGGTCTGCAATTAATCCTCACATCAAATTAAAAAAAAGAAATATAAATAGAAAAGAAAAATAAATAAAACAGAGGTGAAATCTGACACCAGATGAAGCATGTGGATGTGTATCTGTCAAAAACACTACTACTACCGCACTCCCAGCAATGCCGGTAGCGAGGGCCGTGACGGCGCGGCATTTTGCTGTGATTATGGAGATGCTAATATCCCACAAGTCGCTGTGACGCGACGCTTTCACGACACTGCCGGGAAACACCTGCCAGGCGATAATGACGCCGCACCTCCTGACGAGACTCGCAAGGCCGATAAAAAGCCCACCTCGCCCCCGCCACTCAGTTCCTTCTCCGGCGATAAGGCTTTTAGTGCATCGGGATTCTGCTGTGCGCCGCCTGATTTACGCACAAGGAAGTCGTTGGAGACATGGTGGGGTTCTACAGGTGCGAGACAACACATATGCATTTTGTGGTGTGCGTTTAAAATAGTAATGATGGTGCAATAATTTCAAAAAAAGGTTCTGTGGTGTGCTATTCCACACCCAAATGTTCTAGTGCGGATCTGTGCTCCACAAACAGACAATTTAATACTCTGCACAATCCGTTCCATTTACTCATATGCGTTAGACTTGTGAGTGAATGCAGCCATACCATTGGACCGGACAACACACAAAATGTATGCAAAATGCTGTAGTAAGCCGATTTTGAAACTGTTCATTTTGTGTAACAAATTCAGCCACTGCGATGACTTTACAAAGGCTGCGATAGACACCAGAAGTGAGTTTACAAAGGGCGGGACGACATGACAGCGCCCCGTTTTTAGCATAAATGTGTCTATACTTTATTTCATTAATAGAGACACCAATTGCTAAGTTTCAAAAGGAAAAAAATATTGGGTTTTCAGACAGAAAAATCACAGATTGATTCTAAGGCAGAATCTTAGAGAAATCTGTTGAACTAAAGTCACTAATTGTACACCAACATCTCACCACTTGTAAGAAACGACCGAATGGAATGATGAGATTTCCTTTTCAGAATATCTTATCACAGCATTTCAACCATAGAGCACCGGGTTACTTCTCTCTATGTCAAATAGGGCCTGCCACATATCTGTAAAGTGCCACCTACACTGTACCACCACCTGCCCCAAAACCCCAATCTCTCCGCCAGCATACACATCAACCACCGCCAGAACATTCCCCAACATCACACCCCCTCTCCACCCACCCACACACACATATATCCCTCAGGTGACGGCCCTCACCGCCCTCCGTGTCCTGCACAGTGACTGATGGCCTCGGGTGTCCCGTTGCACTAATTGCCATCAATATAATCCACGGAAGCCAAGAGTTTAGCTAGCTTTCCCTGCGAGCCACGGCTGCTCCCGCTGGCACACCTGCAATGCAATAACGTGTTGTACTCCAAACGCTCCGAAGCGATTTTATGTTCGAGGACGTCCACCATGGCTGCGCGCGAGAGATGTTCATTAGTACATTGCTGGGTTTATGACAATAATTGCATTTCCCCTCCTACAACATGCTTACATGTGCACATTTTTTTATGTTGATGGCAAGCCAATTTAACTAATAATGTATACATTAATTGTGGATGTCGTGATCGGAAAAAAAATGGAAACAATAAAAATTGTTATGCAGTATGCACACGACATCAGCTATGCAGCTATACAGTATATGAGAGAGACACCCCGCACGAGACTTCTTCCGGTGGCACTGTCCGCTATGGGCGCCAAGGGTGAATGAATGGGATGCTAAGGGAGCTGAAATAAAAAATATTAACGCCAAATCTGACTTGTTTGTGAAATTATAACCCTGACGCGTTTGTCATTAATTATCCTGCCAATATACATTAAAAATAAATTAGGAAATATCTTTAAATAGGTTAAAACAGGCCAAGATTGGAATATTTGTATTGGAATTCCCATAGGGCTCGGTTTTCTGAGACTAGGCTCCACCAGCCTGAGGACCATACCAACGCGGAAGTAGGCACGGACATCAAAACGAATGCGGTGTCCATTTTTATATACAGTCCATGTGCTGTACACTTAAATGCTGCGGTGCCAAGTTAAGGCACCCTGGCACTTGCATGAGGAATAGTTAAGGAATGCGTGCCAATCCGTATCCGCGTTAACACAAACGGGCACGGGAAGCGCGCACATATCTAGCGCATCGTTTGCGCACTTATGTATCGGCATGCCAACTTAGGTCAATGTAGACGATTTCGCGGCGACTTGCACATGGACATGGTCTTTTTCTTTAACGGCTGTAGAAAAGACAACGAGACATCGACACTTGATATGGACGACTGTTGCGTGGCGGGGAGGGAGTGATCATCTCGTTCAGTGGTCTCTGTCTTTGGTCGAGAGTGTGCATGCATGTGATGCACACACCAGAGTGAACAAAGCGGATGGATTAGATTTTCCCGCTCAAAACTCATGCCATTTTGAATGCTCTCGTATTTTGCTCCATAAAGATAGATCTTTTGCCCATGCTCACTCATCGCTTAACCAAAATTGCTTCAATTACACCACCGCGGTTTGGAGAACTGCGCCCGGCTGTGCCATAAGCAACAGGGCGGCAGTGCTTCTGCGCAGTGAACAAAAGTGAAAAAGTCCAAATGTCCATTGCGTCTTGCACGCGTGTTGCAATTTCCACCGCTCATTAAATTCCTCCCCCTCCCCTCACTCCCACAAACAAGACACCCACAAACACGTATTTGTGTTCGCAGCGATGACAAATGCATATCCAACTGTAGCGCCCAGAGCCCATCACTGGCACGATGTACCCGTCACTGCAGCCCGTAGTTGCTGCTTAAAAATGTGCAGTTGTGCCCATTTAATTGCTATTTAATTTGCAAAACTGATGTAGAATCTTCAGTCATTCATTCCATGTTTAGCCTGATGTTTTCACTTTTCGGGGGGAAGTCTGCATACGTATGGGGACTGCCATTCCAAACAAATTTATATCCACACATGTATATCCCTGCTACTCCGCTAGGTAGATTAATTTAGAAACAATAGTGAAAGTAGTAGACTGCGATATACATAACCCAATGAGCCAATGGAATGAAATTATAGTTGTAATGTACATCGTCCGGTTAATTATTAACGTGCCAGTTTATTATTAACATGTCATAATGCCATGCATTGCACTGCAACGCTTTGCATGCAAACCGCATGCACTGGCACGCATCCTCCTACATCATCCCGAAGACTTCATATAAAGTTGACGGCGAGGTCGTGATTTTTATGTCATGACCAAAACTTTGAAAATGTTGATGTTCCCGCCCCTTAGTGTAGTTTGTGCATTGGCACGGCCCGAGTTGTGGCACAAAGTCGCACAAGTGTCAAGATCTCTTCATGCTTAGCCACTTCCAAATAGTAGAGAGTGAGACAGTGAATAAGAAACAGAGAGAGAGAGAGAGAGAGAGAGAGAGAGAGAGAGAGAGAGAGAGAGAGAGAGAGAGAGAGAGAGAGAGAGAGAGAGAGAGACAGAGAGAGACAGAGAGAGACAGAGAGAGAACGAGAAAAAGGGCACGACACAGTGAACCGGCATGTTTGTCACACTCTTTTTCACTTCTCACTCTCAGAGAGATGATTAGGGAACTTGCGCTGTGCGCCGCTACTCAAATCCAATGTGTTAACATGCTGGTGTATGTCAACTCAGGTGTGAATATCTTCTTGTATAACATTGTATAATGCTGCCACATATAGAATAGCTTCATTAGGAGATGGCATTTTGTATTAGACGTGCAATAAGAGCAGTTTATTGGTCCAGGGATTGGATTACAATTATGACGAAGTGAGGAGAGAGGCAAACGGGCAGACAAAGAAACGACAGGAAGAAACTACAAGGGTGAATGGGAGCGAG
>OMKY01252666.1:12697-22987 GCA_900302395.1 Bregmaceros cantori
CCCCTTCAGCTTGGCCTTCCTGGAGGAGGTGCTGCGGTCGGTGGGTATGAACGAGGTCCACAAGGCCATCAGTCTGTTCCTGGACACGGTCTCCAAGCACCCTGCCCCGCGAGGACTACAAAGGTACATGCAGGGTTGGAGTAGCTTGTATCGTATACAGTCACCAGACACCTGAGATGACAAAAAATGTTCATTAACACCTCTTTAGAGTCAATTTAACTTTGATTTTAATTTCATACAACCAGCCATTAGAACGTTTCACACCTCTGCACACCTCAGACCCTCCACAGAATGTTGTAGCCTTTGAGCAATTTGCTTGTGATGTGGGTAAAGGCCAACCAATGCCTCCAAGTTCAGACCTTCATAGGTTCGGCATGAACAACCTCCATTTCGGGTTGGGTATCAATGTCGCCACGAAGGACGCCCTCTGAGTGGCACAAGATGTGGGCAACTGTTATTGATATGGATAGCCAGTTTAACAATTAATTGAAGGTTGATGGATACTGGTTGACTAGCACCTCCTGATCCTGTTCTTAATCCCACAAAGAGGGTGCCGTTCCTGGAGTCATCTGTAACACCACGTCTGGCTGCAGTGATTTGAAACTTGACAGCGTAAGCCTACTGCATAAACGGCGGAAAATGCCTAACACGGCGAGAATGTGTACTGGATTCCATGGACAAATCTGGAGTAAATGTGAACATACTGATGGTGTCTTAATCAAAGTAGCAAATGGTAGAGGATGGCTGCACCCTCTCCGGTTGTAGCCAACTGCACCAACATCGTTTATGCTTCTCCAGAGACGCCGATCAAGTGTTGTTTTATTTAGGACCGGTAGCTTGAGCTCTAACGTCTTGTCATGCCATTGTTTGCTTCGTGTGCCTCTGCTTCTTTACCTTCCACTAAGTTCAAAGCAGCTTACAACACATGAAAAAAGAAATTCAAATCTGATCATTATTATGACATCAATGCAGTTTACTCTAATGTAAACTGAACTCCTGTGTGCAGGAGTGTGTACCGAGAGATGTTGTTCCTGACCCTAGCTGCAATGGGGAAGGATCATGTTGGTAAGTTGGCAACTTACAGGATATAAAAGAAGAACATAAAAATGTCTAAATATTGAAAAGATAAATATGTTTATAAAACTTTAAAAAGTAATGTATATACTGTCGTGGCAGCTCAGAACAGGTTTCCACACAGATGAAATGGCAAGTGTTGACATGGGAATATGGCAAAAGGATTACATTTTGTGTGTGTTTGCTCCAGCTGCGTTTGATAAGAAGTACAAGGCGGCCTACAACCGTCTCAGCGGCACTCTGGGGCGCCACGAACTGAACAGACGGCGAGCGCAGCCGCCAACCGCAAAGGCTGTGGACTGCAGGCGGAGTTTCCACCCTGCCCTGGAGTGCTGACCTTCAAAGACTGGAGCGCTGACCTTCTCAAACAGGGGGGATGGTCCTCAGAGACTGGTGAGAAGATCCTCAGTGACGGGAGAATGGACCATCAAAGTCTGAGCAGCTAATTCTCAGACTGAGGAGCTGGTCCTCAGTCTGTGGAGCTGATCTTCGAAGACTGAAGAATGGCCCATGTTCCTTAGAGACTGAAGTGGTGATGTGGACTATCCATTTTTGGGATTTTTGGAATATACAGTAAGTGTGCCATTTCCTCACCCTGAGAACTTTGTTGAAGGTAAGGCATGTTGCAAGAATTCGTTTTGAATAATTCACCATTCCAAGCTGTAGGAGCATTTGTGCACCAAAAAGGGTGTAAAACGACATATTCTACCTCAATTATGGTGACTTTTAGTGTGGGAGGACAGCAACAGTTTCTTAAAGTCTTTCTCAGCATGTGCAAAACCTATGACTTAGTCTGCAAATGTTGGTGCAAGCGTACTGCCCAACAGGGCAAAACCAAAGCGAAACA
The DNA here is from genome assembly GCA_900302395.1 of Bregmaceros cantori. Lineage (NCBI taxonomy): Eukaryota > Metazoa > Chordata > Actinopteri > Gadiformes > Bregmacerotidae > Bregmaceros > Bregmaceros cantori. Next base: position 14,619 of record OMKY01252666.1, read on the forward strand.
AAACATTTTAATACAAAATGTTTTGAATTAATTGTAAATGTTTGACATTTCTCTAGGTAGGAATGTCCCTGACCTCCGATATCGACAAGCAGCCCTAAAGAAGTTAGAATGTGATCTTCCCTTTCTTTCAAAGGTCTTTTTATGAAGATTTTCTTTTTTTTTAGCATCAAGACATCTGACACGTGACAAGCGCCACTACAGCTTCTAATGATGGGTAATTTGTCACAAAGTCTTGCAACATGATCTTGCAAAGTCTTGCAACTTCTCAGAGAGAGTATGCAGTATAGTTACATCCTAACTTTATGGGAAAATGTCCGGTGCGGTAGTTACCCTTTGAGTACTGGAGTGCTCACTCACTTAGCTCTGAAAGACTGCAGTGGAGACTACAGACTTGAGCACTGACCTAAGCCCTCATAGTCTGGATGCCACAGAGCTCAAATACAGTCTCCTTTCAAAAACAAGTAGAACCCAATTCCCAGCAGTATAGACTTAAACATATGGACTTCCAAACCACTAACATACTTGACAACTCTTGCAAGTCTCGCAAGTTCTACAAATCCCATGCTTTGAATTTCTCAAACATTATGTTGCCTCCATTTCTATTTTTTTGCCTTCATTTCCATTCAACATTCTCAAATGACGCATTCTGGAAATGAAGCCCACTCAACATTGTGGCCTGCGTTCCTTGAGAGCTTGATGTCTACAAAATTCTGTTCATCTAAAGACATGAATCCCTTTCCAAACAAGATCTCAGAATGTTTGCAATGCATGTCATACATTAGTTCTCTGCTTTCCAGACAATGGTCTGATTTGTCACAATTAAGTTCATTTTCAGGTACGTGTGTTTCAACAGAAAACGTTTGTCTCACTCAGTGACATGAATATGGTGTGTGGGTGCCAGCAACATAGTAAAAGTTAAAAATATGTTCATTACATGATAATGATGTTGGTAGGAGTCGGTGTCAACATACAATGAGAAGTTAAGTAGATGTGTAGGTTATCTAACTAATATATTATTAATAATAAGAGGGGATGATTATTTGCTTTTATTATTCAGACAGAAGAACGCCGGTCAAAATGTCTTCAGAATATCAGTGAGTATGCAATTGCAATTGAAATGCAAGTATGTCCACCATTTGTCCAAGTTACGTGCTAGGATACAGCTAGAAGCCTGGGTATTTCTAGCAGCTAGAGTATAACTAGTAGCTAAAACACAGCTAGAAGCTAGTGTACAGCTAGCAGCTAGGATACTGCTAGAAGCCTTGGTATTCCTAGCTGCTAGGGTATAACTAGTAGCTAAAGTACAGCTAGGGTACAGCTAGGATACCTAGAAGCCTGGGTATTCCTAGCAGCTACTGTATAACTAGCACTTTGTGGCCTAAAACTAGCTTAACCAACTAGCTAGAAGCTAGCAGATCCTGCATTACAGAATCCCACACCTGGAATCAAACTGTGAAAGTAAAATCAGCAGAAGTCACGATGGCGGCTCCATGCACCACAGTAATCTATGCATCTAGCGATGCCGTTCCTACTAGGTCATTTAAAGAATATATATATGGTTAATAGTGGCATTATATGCAAGCATCTCAGACTTGTTCATTTGAATGTCAGTGTCAAGAGGTCTGTTTTGAAGGTTCTCTGCTCATTGTGCGTTCCACCAGGTCAAAGGTTTTATTCAAAGTTTTGACATCATGTTGAGTCCTCACGTTTCAAAAAAAAATGGTTTGCGGTACGAAAAAAACGTGTGCAAGTTGACACAAACGTGTTTGTCTACTTTCTAAGTTGGTTCATTTATGCTGCTGTGCGTGCGCCCTTGGTGTGTGTGTGTGTGTGTGTGTGTGCCGGTTTCTAATCTGTAAATGAGTGTTCAAACCCAATAGAAATTTACAAACATAGAGGCAGCTGACCATTCTTTTTTTCATTTCACATCACTCAACCAAAGCGTTTATCACGACCAGCGCGCAAAGAGCATTCGAATCTTGAAACCGTTTTCTGCAAGTTTCCAGAAAATACGTCACTATATTATTTGGAAGCTGGAAGGCGCCAGGTCGAATTGGTTTTGAACACACAGAAAGGAAACTGCACTGTGATCCGAAAGCAGAAAAAAACAACTTGTATTTTGTTGTGTTGTTGAACAGCACAGTACTCTCCTAAAAATGCAATCCCTTACAGTAACACTTGACTCCAAATGTTATATATATAACGCAATCCTACTACCACATTTTAAAACTAAAGTAAGGCCTTACATTGCATTACTTTTATATTACTAAAAGTAAAACTCGAATACAAACTATTTCACAAATTACAATGTTCAGTAGGTAGAGCCATGCTGGGATAAATCGTTATACTACTGTACAAACATGCAACTACTAGAACCCAAACGCCCATCACTGCAAAGAGTGTTGATCTTTGCAGTTATTCCACAGGTTTCATGTTAAACATGAACGCTACAACATCTGCAGTCCCATGCAGAAGTTTTAGTAAAATGTGTGTAATTTGATTCAACTATCAAACTTGAAAATCAAACTTTTAAAGCTTGTCGTGTGACTTGAGAATTTAAATAAAAAAAAAAAAAGTTGCATAAAATGCTAAACTCAAAGAAATACCACTTCTAAATGTTTTTAATATTAATGGTAAACTGTGATTTCTTTGCTTTAGCTAGGAACTGACTCTACCAAAATGTCTGGGGCGTGTTTTATTGCAGTCTGAAGCGGCTCTTTATATAAAAATGTACTAAATTTTAATGTAATTTAACTACCGGTAATTACCTTTTTTAATTAACCTATTTACATGGCATCACCCCCATCACGCCACTCTACTAAAGAGAATCATTTTGCCCACCTGCCATGTTTCACACTGGATTTGATTCCAGTGTGAGAAAGTTTTCTCTTTTTTTTCTCTTCTACAGAAAAATGTGATTTGAAAAAACAAAACAAACATAAATATGGATTTAATGTTTTGATTTAATGTTTAAAACCCACATAATGCTAGTCTTAAGGTGTGAACTTACTGTATACGGCATGCCAAGGTCCAACAAGATGTTTTTTATAATGTGCCCTCCCATTAATGCAACAACGATATGATGTCTTCCACTCACTCCAAACCGTCTGGCTAAAATAAAATTAATACTTTTCTTTTAGCACTCAAGCCTGCAAATGGTTCAATTCAGTTATATTAACATTGATTATAGTTTTAATTGGACGCACAATATTATTAGTCCCCCGATACTATAACACAATGATAGCTTTAAAAATGGGTATGGAAGAATATTGGTACCAATTTTGGATTGATGAAATGGGTGAGTGTCATGCTGTACTTTGTTGGGAAATACTCATTACCCTGGGTATTTAATTGTTCATATTTCTTGATCAATAGTTGGCTCGTTATTATTTTATTAATCCAAAATATGAACTGTGTCTGCATTAAGTGTCTGCATTATTTTTAACATTGGATCCATTTTGTTTTCCCACTGTAAAAAGTGTGATTTTTCTTTTTTCTTTTTTTTTAATAATCACAGATATCTGTTATTAGGTCTGTATTGGAGGGTGGGGGTGTTGAACAATATCGGAATATTAGTGAAAATACAATATTGTACAGGCCTAGTCTTGTAAGAAATGAAATGTTAAACAAATTCTACAGATAATTTCTGTGGGTCAAAAGAGGTTGCCAAGTTGCCTCTGATTAAGCTAGTGACTAAATGACAGACACAACCCTGTGGAAAATGTGAGTTCACAATTACAAGATGCTTCTAGAATGTCAATATGAACAAGTGATGCAAACACTGCCACACTTTAGAAGCTATTAACTTAAACCCAATACGATACTTCTAGATTCAGAATAACTGTTAGATGCTAACTCCCGCAATCTCGCACCAAACGGATTGTAGAGTCTTGCACATCCGCTGTGACCAGATTGCTTGGGAGCCGCTTTGCTTGTGCTATTCAAGCCACAACCGTCAAGACACTGAAGATAAAACATTTTATATTTTGGTTGCAGTCGAGTGCAACCAGTCAGAGGAAACTATGTCCATGAAACTGGCAGGAAATGCAGTGCACTGTGGTTGGAGAAAGGAATTTTAAAATATAGCGACTTGTCTCGGGTGTCTGAAGTGAATTGAATGTGATAGGTCGTACTGGGTGAGAACACACAGTAAGGAGCTACACCTGAAGCCCCAGAAGGTTAAGCTACAGTTTTAACTGTTTCACTGCCAAAAATATTGTCAACTACGTCCCAGATCAGCCACACCAGTTCCTCACAATTTGGCAAAATGATTCCGAGACTCAGCGGCTGGGGGAATGCAGCGTTTATTGGGCCTCTAATCAAAAATCTGGCAAAGGGCAAGCAGACTGTTGGGAGTGAATATGGTTGGTAGAGAAAGAGTTCATATATAACCCTTGTCCTATTAGTCTACACCTTTTTAAAAGGGGTGTAAGAAATCCCAGAGAATTTCAAAGCAGATATTTTTTTAAAGGAGTTGAAGCTAAAACACACTTGGCCGTACTGTGAAGAGCGCGCGGGTCGGCTGGGTGCCGCCCAGGATGTCTGGTGTTCATCGTTTGTGTTCAACACGTCAGCATCTTTGATGTTATTACTGTCCTTTAGGATCGTTATCACTGATATATTTTCATGCTGCGATGTAAAAAGAAGAAGGGACTTCGCACTCAGGCAGGGCTCTGGTTGAAAGCAGCGGTCGTATTTAAACAGATTTTTGTGTTTGCTGTTGTAACTTATGTGAGTTGAGTTCATAAATGTTTTGTTTTTTATTAAAAGAAAAAAACATGTCTTCAAACCTTTTGCTGTGTTCCATTGTAATGATTTGTTCATTTGTGTTGAATTGAAGATAAAATAAGGGTGCACGATCACATTTTTTTGGATCCGATCCCGATCCTTTGGTTTTAAGGATCGATGCCGAGCCCAAAAATTGGTAGTACCCAAACTATTTGGCACAATTGTCAATTTCAAAAGTCATTTGGCATGCTCCCCAACTCATTTACCGTTCCTGATCGGCCGATCACGATTGGGACAAAATCACAAGTCCCGATCCTTGGAAAAAAAAAATCGGCCCCCGATCACCGATCTGAGGATTGGATCGGTGCAAACAACTACAGATGTGCAGTTTAATTCGGAACCTCCGGTGATTTTGTCATTAGCGAGAGTTTGGAGCTGTCCGAAGCTCTCTGGACGAAACTGGGTAATCGCTCCGGAAATCACAGGGGAGGTATACAGTCAGAGGTTTTCCCATTGGTGAGAAACGAGGACAAAAGAACAGTAGTAAAAAGGACATTGAAAAATTGAATACTGTGCGTGAGGGGCTACCTTTATCTCAAAACTAACTTGCCGGCATGCTCGCGAATGTCAACGGCGGTCAAGTTTGCAACACTGCCCCCTAGTAGTTATACTGAGTAACGATAAACAACAACATCGATGACTTAAATAGTTGATAAAACGTCCTGCTCCGTCCTGTCACCTGCGATGTGTTATTGTTGTTTGTCAAGACTGTAGTGGACGTTCCCACTTCCCGAGTTTGTGCAACAAGTGTACACTTCCTTCGGCCAGACACGCGCATCTGACCTTAGCCCAGCCCCTTTTACTGCCAATGTATGGATCTCCCCAGATTATTTGGCCAATCACAGTCCTGCACATTACCAGCACGGAATACAGCACAGCACGCTAAGGTTTGACATAAATAACATTTTGTCTGTACTCTGTGTACCCTCGACACCAACTCCATAAACCTCTCCCATATCTCTAGAATGGCCTATTCCCTTTCGGAATAGAGAAAAACGTTACATTTCTTGGAATCACTATTTGTACTGGTACAACCATACACATAGCAAGACGACATGTTACAAGTTACAATGATGGACTTGCTTATATTTTTCTTTAATAAATGAATAACAAAACTGAATGTAATCATTATTATATATTTTGAAAGATAGTCGTAAGGGACCACAGTTACAATGTTAGTAATACGATTACCATAATCTGATTAGATGTAATCCGTTACTAGCCAACACTTGTTTGCCGTGTGCAAGTTTTGCACCTCACATCATTCACACAGTTTTGTGCCAATAGGTTACCAAATTTGTTAGTTTGCCAGCTAATTCCCTTTAAGGATGGGGTATACATGCTTTATGGGAAACGGAATACTTTGATTCCAATTGGGGAATTATTTTCATTCAGCAGTCTCGGCTCACAGTCAATGGTAGCGGACAAGTAAATAGGTAATGCCACGGTAGCTAAAGAAACTTGGACAGACAATGGAAAGAAGGCAGCTCATACGACACGTTTTGTTTTACAATTTCCTTGGCAAAACAAGTAATAACCATTCCAAGTACAATATCACAAATGGTGTAGTAATACCTTTAGACTGACCATGTCCGTTGAAAACACCAAACCGCGTGTTCCAGTAGCCATGACGCTGTGCAGCACGCGGCGGGTGACGCGAGGGGCTCGTGCTGACGCAATGTCACGTGGGGACGTCGCGTGGCATTAACGTGGCGGGAACTGTCCAGGTGCTGAAAAACGTCATAATTATATATAAATATACTTTAACGTTCCCATGTATGTTGTTAAATATATCTTATATGCTACGGCCATTGATGCCAAATATCTAGCGGCCACGATGACCAGCTAGCAAAAAAGAGGTAAGATAATAATAGCTTTATGGCTAATAGCCTGTATCACACTCTATGCTAATAGCCTGTATAAGGCTAGGCTAATAGTCTGTATATACACTCTGCTAAAGCTAATAGCTTTGTATACACACTGCATGCTAATACTATTAATATACAGTGTGTGTGACAGTGTGTGTGTGTGTGTGTATCATAGCTGTATAAGGCTATGCTAATAATCTGTATATACACTCTATGCTAATAGCCTGTGTACACACTGTATGCTAATAGCCTCCTCTCCATGTTGTTCAAGATGCCACTATGCTGTGTAGCTGTGTTGTTCTCTGGGTGCTCCTTCAGTCTGCAGGTACGTGGTCCACCATCCCCAAATCATGATGTTCTGGACTTGTTCTGGAATTATATATTTTATTATTAATATTTTAATTTTTATTTCAATTTAACCAATATTGAGGAATAACCCATGCCGATAACATGGTTTCAATATGGACCAATAAAAAAAAGGATACCATTTTTGTAAAATCGTTTCAATTGTAACACATTTTGCAAAAATGAAGACGAAGGGAAATGTTCTTCTCAAGTACGGTCATTGTTACTCTTGTCACTTCTTGTTGCAAATCCTAAGTGCAAAACCTCAGAAAACCGGAATATAGAGAGAGGAGGGGAGAGTGCCGGAGAAAGTGAGAGAGAGAGAATTTATCAACTAATGCAGAGTATTCCCATTTTGTATGGACAGGGGCACGTTGTGATGGGAGCACCCTTGATGTGGTTTACGGCATAAAATATAATTTCTGTGTTGAACTCTTTCTGCTAATTATTAAGTGTTGTTTTATCGTGAGAATTATGTGAAAATAATTTATGAAATAATAATCATGACAAAGGTGAAATAGGTGTATTCACCTTTACAAATGATATTTACCCATCAGTCTAGCTAACATACTTCAGTGAAAGACCAGGTCAGACCCAAGATTCACCTTGCAATGCATTCCATCCTTGCAACTTGCAACTACGTGCAACATTCTAGTTGCGATTGAACCAGTTGACTCCTCAGCAACAGTCTAGCTGGCTTGAGTCACTCTGCAACCATCTGCAACGGTTCAGTTGCGTTGCTTTGGTCTAAACTGGCCTTAACACAGTACTCAATACCAGAGAAGGGCAGTAACATTTACTCCATTACAATTTTGGTGTGTACTTTTTTACTTTTGGAGAACAAGTACTTTTTATTGAGATGTCAGCAATTCGCTAGTCGTTACATTAACTTGGTCTTTAGCGACGCCCGGAACTGTTGGCACATATGTTGGCGTCATCTCTCTCTCTCTCTCTCTCTCTCTCTCTCTCTCTCTCGCTCTCTCTCTCTCTCTCTCTCTCGCTCTATCTCTCTGTATCATCTATCTAACTACAAATCAACAATGCGCATTCAATTACATTTTGAAAGTTACTCAGTACTTTCAACACTTAAGTAACTTTTTTGTGGAGTACTTTTTTACTTTTACTTGAGTAACTATTTGGATGACTACTTTCTATATTTTACTGAGTTAACAATACTTTTACTTAAGTAATTTGTATGGCAACTCTGCCCATATCTGCTCAGAATGCATTGAAATGATGAATGAATTAATGAATGCACTTTTCTGCAGCATGTTTGTCCCCGCAGTGCCGCCAGGGGGCGTCCTTCCCAGAGGCCCTCCCGCCCGGAGCAGTGCTCGGCTCGAGCGGCGTGCTGTGGGTTCGCGACGC